>JAJOZX010001060.1:197500-390000 GCA_023014485.1 Bathynomus jamesi | reverse complement strand
GGACAATTCACTCGAATACGCAATGATAAATAACCATAAAAAGGTAATTTAATATATCTGGTTTCTTTTTGTACTGTAGTTATGGGGAGTTTAGTATTAAAAGTGTTATTTAAAATTTTTTTTAATTGGTTATAAAAAAGATTAGAAGGGTAGTAATTTTAAAGTTCAAAGACAAATTCCCCAAAACTGTATGCCCTAATGTTGTTTACAAATACACGTGCGACAGCTGTAAGGCTGCGTATATTGGCAGTACTCAACTCCAACTGGAGGTACGCCTTTCTCAACATTTGGGCTTATCAGTCCGTACCAACCGTCCCCTCAGTAGCCCACCACAATCCGCAATTAGAAACCATATTAATGAAAGCAACCATCCCCTTCACAGAACTCAGTTTGAAATTCTAACTAGATCCAATAACCTCACAGAACTCTGAATTTTAGAATCTTTGTACATCTATAGAAACAAACCCTCCATTAACAATAATAGTTCATCTTACAAATTACAGCTCTTTTAACTAACCAACCGATTTTCATAGACATATCATACCTTCTAATTTACTGACCATACAGTTTTCTCTTAGTTTTTGTCAAGTATGGAGGTTGATGTAAACATTGTGTATTTACCTGTTGAGATAATTTAATTTAATTTTAATGATTTTAAATTTTTGTAGTGACGTAATTTTAATGATTTTAATTTTGTATTGATGTAATTTTCATTATTTTTATTTTTGTTTTAAGGTTTTAATTTTAATGGTTTTAATATTGTATTGATGTAACTTTCATTTTTTATTTTTGTTTTAAGGTTTTAAGACTTAATACTTAATTCACTGATGATGACAAAAGATTTGTCGAAACGTCTGAAGTACAAAAAATAAACGAAAATGTTTGCCGTTGTGTTGGTCCTTCTTTTCATATATATATATATATATATATATATATATATATATATATATATATATAAACAATAAACGTGTAAAAAAAAAAAGACAGGATTTATTGTACCAAACCTAAGACACTTGAAGACCTAAAGAGCAAAATCAATGAGGTAATCAACAATATCCCACCTGAGCTATTTCCAAAAATTGTCAAACATTTGTGTGAGGTTGAATATTGTGTTAAAAAAGTGGCGATTACACTGAACATCATGTTTAATTAAAGTTAATAAACTCCTATGTTTTATGTACATATTGCGTTTGTCGTTGTGTCTAGATTCCCTTTTTAAGTTTAGAACATTTATTTGGAAACATTTTGGAGACATTTTTTGGGGACACCTGGGGTGTGTGTGTGTATATATATATATATATACACACACACTTTTTTTCATACAGAAAGTAGGGGCCAAGGGCGAATGCCCGCAAAAACGCACCCCACCCCATAGAGGAAAAAGAGCCAAAAATCAAGGTCCATGGTTTTCGAGATGGCTGGACGGTGCGTTTGAAAGATTGGAGGTCATAGATAGGAGAACAGATGGTTTGGGAAGATTGTTCCAGAACTGACCGGTTGACTAGATGAAAGATTGAACATACCGATTAACCCTTGCGTTTGAGAGTTCAACAGAAAAGGAGTGAGAATATGTCGAAAGTCTGGTACTGCGTGCTCTCCTTAAAGGAGGAGGAATGTAGTTAGAGTGTTCAGAAGAGCAATGTCCGTTATAACAACGATAGGTACGAGAGAGTGAGGCAACATTGCGGCGAAGAGAGACGAATTGAAGACAGTGAGTAAGAAGTGAGGAATTGATGAAACGAAGTGAGTTGGGCCATCTCACACATGAGAAGCGTACTCCATACAGGGTCGGACAAGATCCCTGTATAGAGAAAGCAGCTGAATTGGGATAAAGAAACTGCGGAGACGGTAGAGCACACCCTAACCTTTTGGAAGCTGTTTTACAAAGAGAGTATATGTGATCTTTCCAAGAGAGATCATGAGGAAAGGAAATACCAAGAATGCTAAGAAAAGCGGAAGTATTGAGTTGTGTATTACTGAAAGTAAGAGGATATGTCCAGCGCAACAGCAAAGGTTTCTCCGAAATCCCGAAAGGAGGATGACCAAGAGTCAGAGAGAGATATCCAAGAAGATCGCCAGTAGAGCGTCCCTTGCGGAACCTATACTGACGATCTAAAAGAAGATCGTGAGAAGAGAAGAGGTGTCTAAGAAAATTTCTACTAAGGATAGATTCAAAAACTTTGGAAAAGCAAGAAATCAAAGCAATTGGACGATAGTTGGAGGATTGAGAGCGGTCACCCTTCTTTGAGGCATGCTAAATAAAAGCGAATTTTCAGCAGCAAGGAAAGGTACCAGATGAAAGACAAAGACGAAAGAGTTTGCCGAGGCAAGGTGTCAGCACAGTTCTTGGAAACAACAGGAGGAACACCATCAGGACCGTACGACTTCCTAGAGTTGAACCCAGATAGGGCAGAAAAAGCATCTTTGGAAGAGATTCTAATTTCAGACATAATTAAGTCAGTGGGAGGAGATGGAGGAACAACATCGGAATCGTCCAGGGTTGAGTTGGAAGCGAAAGTTTGAGGGAAGAGTTCAGCTTTATCAGAAGAGACGGATGAGGTTAGATAAGTTTTCATATTTTTGTCTGATGAACAAATGTTTGATGAGCCGAAGAACAGATTTTGCACGATTCCGGGCAGAAATATGTTAAGTGAGAGTCAGGAGTTGGATGGCGACGGTATCTTCTCAAAGCCTTCTCTGTTGCGGATAGCATTAGAACAAGCAAAATTAAACCAAGGTTTTTTGCATTAGTAGTAAGATTAGAATATGGAATGTACGCTTCTATGCCCGAGAGAATCACCTCTGTGATGCGCTCAGCACACTCAGAAGCCGTAATCATTCTATGGGAAATCACAGAAGTACTGCGTAAGGGCCTCCCAATCAGCGGCGCCAAAGTGCTAAAGGCACTTGGGAAGATCGAAAGACCGAACTGGAGCGATAGGACAGGAAACTGATAAGATTGTGGTCGGAGGAGCCCAACGGAGTAAAAAGGTTAACAGAGTAAGAAGAAGGATGAGTGGTGAGAAATAAATCCAGGATGTTGGACCTATCTCCAAGTCGGTCGGAGATACCAGTAGGGTGCTGTACAATCTGCTCTGGTCATTCAGGATAGAAAAGTTGTAGGCTAGTTCACCAGGGATGTCAGTGAAATTGGAGGAAAGCCAAAGGTAGTAGTAAACATTGAAATGTCCTAAAAGGAATAATTATAGATATGGAGATGGAAACTACTCTTTAGGAAGACGTAATTTTTTATTTCTTAACACCATTACAGTTTCGGTTCCTCGCGAGCCCTTCTCATTTGGTAATTGGTGTTAAGAAATAAAAATTTACGTCTTCCTGAAGAGTGGTTTCCTTCTCCATACTTCGTCGCGACAGTGCGTTATTTTACATCATATATACTGTGTGTGTGTGTGTGTATATATATATATATATATATATATATATATATATATTAGTGATGTACTCATTCCAAATTTAGCCGATGCCGATTCTTTGCCTATACAGTATTTTTAAAATTCGATTCCCTTCATAAATCTTACTAATCAAATGTGAAAATTTTCAAATTTCATATTTTTATATTTCAAATTTGTTTTAATGCTTTCCTTAGTTCGCTCCACAATATACAGCAACAGATTTTATTATTCATATACTGTAGTTAAAATGATGTTAAAAAGTTTTATTACTCAGAGTAAAATGATAAAATAATTTTATTTTACAATAGTTTCATAAATTGAATACCAATATTTAAAGTAATTGTTTTTCCTTATGTTGAAGGCATTTTCTTTCTTCAACAATGTCAACAACAAAATTTTTCATTAAAATTTCAAGTTCCTGGTGAACAATTTGAATAAAAAATTGGATATATAATTTGGGTTTATAAAATTATTAAAATACTTAAAGTCAACTTAATAAGATGGTTCAATATATGAATTATAAAGTACAACTTAATATACAGGGTGTCCGAGAATTATCTGTACAATTTTTGGCTGTTATTAAAAGTCAACCATGAAGTGTAGAAATTCCAGTCTTGTCCCATTTTACAGAGAATTTAGTTTTTTCTGATACCACGTTTTGACAAGTTTTTTAGAAATGTACGCGGGTGACAGACATTGATGATTTAAAAGCAAGAATCACAGCTGCTATTGAGCGAATTGATGTGGATATGCTGCAGCGTACATGGCAACATTTGGAGTATCGATTGGATGTTTTGCGAATCACTAATGGTGCACATATCGAATGTTTGTAACAACGTTACTTTAATAAAAGAAACTTTTGAAAATACAGATTCTAAATAATCTTGTTTAAGAATTTTACGTGTGTTATCAAGAATTTTATTAAAAGATGAAATTGTACAGATAATGTTCGGACACACTGGAATTTCTAAAAAACTTGTCAAAACTTGGTATCAGAAAAAACTTAATGAGATTCTCTGTAAAATGGGACAACACTGGAATTTCTACACTTCATGGTTGACTTTTAATAACAGCCAAAAATTGTACAGATAATTCTCGGACACCCTGTAGAATTATTATTAATATAAAGGAGGAGATTATAATAGTTTATAATATTTAAAGATTATCCAGTTAGAAAAAATGTAAATTTATGGGCAACTTAACTTATTAAGCTTTGCCTTTTTTGAGCATTTGAAAGATTTTTATATAACTACACTTTAAAACGAGTGTAAATTATCATAAATACTTTTTTAACTGTTCAATTTCCTATAAATATAGATTTTGTGGTTTTGTAATGAAAATTTTAAAATTTCAAAGAATCGGCGAGAGAATCGGTTAAATTTGGCCGATGCTGGTGCCAATGCCTAAAAAATGGCCGATTCTGCCGGTGTAGATGCCGATTAATCGGTCAACCACTAATATATATATATATATATTATATATATATATATTTGATTGAAGGGTTTGTTCTCAGGGAATGACAAGTTTGTGAGGAATAAGAGGACGAGGAGATGGTACGTGTTTTTGACAGACGTTTCGGTAAAAGAATACATTAGCTACGAAAGACAGTCATAACTTCGCCACCTACTCACCCCTCTCTATCTTTAAATCAACTTTCAATTTGTATTTATCAACAACAAAAGTATTAAATTATACTTAAACCAGAAAGGAAAAACCTCAGCCCCTTCTCTCGTCCACTGTTTACTTTATCAAGTGTATTCGCTGCAAAGCGAATTATACTGGCAGCACCATTCCCCATTATCAAACAAGAATGGGCGAGCATCGCGGTATTTCTACCAGAACAGCACAACCTTTAAATAAACCATCCAAATCAGCAGTAAGATCATTGTCACCTCCATAACCATCGCCTACTTCCCACCAACTTCAAAATTATTAACTCAGCACACCAACCAACCGACCTCCGGATCCTCGAATCCCTACATATCATTAGCATAAAAACAACGCTCAATGACTATAATTCTGCCTTTAACTAAACATACTGTAGCTAGATAAATTCTCTCGCGTCACCACTGGAAAAGAAATCTAAATCACTCATTTTAACTTTCGAACAATTCCGCCATGAATACTTCAACATTTATCCATTTCCAACCCTTTTACAATCGGTTTATTACTCCTACAATAACCTGGTAAGATATTGTTTACAATATTTGTCATCTTTTTAACCTTTGTATATTTTAACTTGTTTATCTTTTTATATTTTGTATATACACTTTTCATTTTCACATACTTAATATAAATACATTATTATTAATATTATAGGATTATATCAATATATTTTTGTATATATTTTTTTTCATTATATTTATTTATTTTACATTTTTTAGAACTTTTTTAGCACTGATGATGGAAACTGAACTTTTCCGAAACGTCTCTCAATAAACACGTACCATTTCCTTCCTCGTCCTCTTATTCCTCATTTTATATATATATATATATATATATATATATATATATATATATAAATTATATATATACAGGGTGGGCCGTAAGTTTCCATACATAGGAAAAATAAACATTTTTTTATGGACAACCATTTTTATTTATATAATATGCTCTACATGGTTGCCATTGTTTTGAAAACACATTTCAATACGTGTTCCCCACTGTTGATGAACACGCATTAGCACAGTTGACGTTATGCTTGTAATGGCATTGGTGATACGTTCCTTTAGATGATTTATGTCTCGTATCTTTTCCTGATACACCATGGCCTTCAAGTGCCCCCAAAGATAGAAATCAAGGGGGGTGAGATCTGGGGATCTGGGAGGCCACTCCACAGGACCACGCCGACCAATCCAAGCATCCGGAAACTGCTGATCCAAATACCGACGCACGTGAAGACCATAATGAGGTGGAGCTCCATCTTGCTGGAAGTAAACTGGGAAGTTACCTTCCTCGTTTAGCAGGGATGGGAAAATCTCTTCTTGCAACATGTTAAGATACCTTTCGGCATTAAGATTTCCACTGACAAAAATTGGTCCAATAATTCTGTCACCCCATATCCCGGCCCACACCATCACTTTACCGGCACCTTGCATCTTCGTCGGACTCAGCCAGTTAGGGTTAGCATTACTCCAATAACGTATGTTTTGCCGATTAACCTCTCCATTGACGTAAACATTTGCTTCATCAGTAAACAAGATCTTAGTTGAAAAGTTTGCATCCTCGTTCACTTTGGTTAATGCCCATTCACAGAATTCCATCCGTCTATCCGGGTCGTCTTCACTCAAATGCTGTGCCATATGCAATTTGTATGGATGCCATTTGTTTGCTTTCAAAATGCGCCTGATACTCGATCTGCTGACACCACTTTCTGCAGACAACCGTCGTGTACTTTTTCTGGGACTCCGTGTAAGCGCTGTAAGTATCGTAGCTGTTGTGTCTTCATCGGTGGCTGTACGTCTTGGACCACTTCGCGGTTGATCTGCAACATTTCCAGTTTTCTGAAACTTGTTAATAAGTTTTGCCACAGTGTCGTGTGTGATGTTCGTTCCATGTTGTCTGTTAAAGTTCATTGCAACCATGCGACTGCTTCCTGACCCAGCCATCAGTATGATTTCAATTCGTTGCTCTTTCGTCAAACGCATATTCTTAGGGTATCTGAAACATAAAAACAAACGTTTAATTTTTCCTATGTATGGAAACTTACGGCCCACCCTGTATGTATATATTAGGGCGGTTCATGTAAAAGGGGTGAAAAATTTGATTGCAGGTTAAGTCACTGAGCATGTGGATTTTTTAATTCTACTTGTTTACAAAAACCTTCATGGCAAATTTCTACTTGGTAGCAAAACTTTTAGTGGGTGCTCAAGCAGATGAGACACCGAAAAAGATCAGCTAAGGAGGACAGTGACAGGAGAAACGGGAGTTCCAGCATTCCCTGTCTCCTACCTAACGCCCCCCCCCCCGGGGTACTTCCCTGGTCGATTGGTGTCTACAATCATCTCCTCCTGGTTTGGCTTTGTTTCGTTTGAAACCTTGTCGGAAAACAAAGATGAAAATGGTTGAGGCAGCAAATTTATTACAGAAAAGAACAATAGAGAAAGATCGGAGAAAATACAAAGGAAACATTTCAGTAGAGAGGATGGATCCCTCAGACTTTGTCGATTCAGCGTCATTCAAGTTATTTAATACTTTCAAGATCAGCCGAGGGTTCTTAGGACACCTCCTGATGAGTGGAAAAATCACCAAGACGATAGACGATCCCTCCTATCCATGTAAAGATTCAATGTTATGAACGACAGTGCTGAAAGGGGCGTGTCCATGATAAAGAATTTCAATGCAACCATTACCAAAGCCGAGACTCAAAAGCAGTTCCTCTTACACGTAGTGAAAATGCACCGGCACTAATTTCCTGACCAGAATAAGTCGACATTGGCCACCGGTAAATGTTCAGGCGACTAGATTTCATGTATGATATTAAGGTAATATCAATGCATTTGTGCCATCACTGAACGTTATATTGTGCAAATTCATTGGTTATCTAAATGTTATTTATAAAAATTCACCCACTGTACATATTCTAATGCTTGAGCACCGAGTAAATACTCTCGGATTCCACTCAAATTCGTCTCAGAGTTTTATGTTCTTAAGTCCAATAAAAAAAGTACATGCTTGGTTGAATTTTTAATTTTCATTTATTTGAACCGCCCTAATATATATATATATATATATATATATATATATATATATATATATATGATGAATAAAACCACGAAGGAAAGGAAACACAGAATGGTGCTCAAGCGCTTTCGTCTAATGACATCCTCAGGAACACTGAGGATGTCATTAGACGAAAGCGCTTGAGCACCATTCTGTGTTTCCTTTCCTTCGTGGTTTTATTCATCATAAATATTTTTCACGTGTTACTTTCGTGAAATAACTTTCATATATGTATATGTATATGTATATATATATATATATATATATATATATATATATATATATATAATAAACACGTTCTCTCTCTCTCTCTCTATATATATATATATATATATATATATATATATATATATATATATATATATATATATATATATATACAGGGCCGGATTAAGGCCAACTGATGCCCTAAGCACAGCCCAACAATGGTTCCCCCTCGACCCTTCCATTGTCTAACTGACAAGACATTAAGACTCAATAAGTGCTGAATGTGAAATAATAGATTAAAAATTCAGTTTTCTTCCAGGCCATCCCGCAGGCCAGACCCCACAACTATATTAAATATAACCTGTTTTTTTTAATTTTATTTATTTAACACTAAATAGCAGTAAGCCCCCTTTTTGTGGGGCCCTGGTTCAGCTGCATCATTTGCACCATGGTAAATCCGACACTGGAAAAAACTCTGTGGTGCCCCCTTCCCTTGGTGCCCTAAGCACGTGCTTATTTTGCTTAATGGTTAATCCAGGCCTGATAATATATATATATATATATGTGACTGATGCAAACCCACAAGGAAAAAGAAAAATGATTACAAGGCCTTTCGTGTATTCGAAAGTACACCTCGTCAGGGAATGAAAGAGAAGGCGAGATGACAAAAATATATACAACGGGACAGAAAAACAAAAATGATTAACAATGATTAACAAGAGTTGATTAGAGGCAAAAGGTATTTTAACAGGATATTGTCAATTTTATACATTCCAGCACTGCTATTAAAATTATTTTTAAAATGGATAAATGCACATTGTAGAATATTCCTTTCAATTATATCTCTGATTATAACGAGCGCTTTAGAACTATCCCACTTGATACTATGATTACATTTATACATATGGTTAAACAATGCGTTAGAATTATTTGCTGTTCTACACGCATATTTATGCTGTTTTACCCTAATATCCAACGTTTTACCCGTTTGGCCTAAATATACTGAGTCACATTGTGTACATCCGATCGAATACACACAACCAACCACATTATCCGGGCTATTCTTTATTAGGCGTGATTTAACAGTATTATTATACTTGAAGATTACATTGATACCAATTGCTTTAAGTAAAGTCGGAAGATATTGAAAATTTACATGGTAAGGTAGGCTAAGGATATTTTTACACTCAAATTCCTTTACAGTTACACTAGTATAATACCTATTCTTGTCTTTCCTAAGGCAGTTGTCTAAAAATGAAATAGGATAACATAATTTAGTACCAATATTCATGATATTGCATAACTCTGAATCCAAAAATTTAGGACTGACAACTCTCAATGCTCTAAGAAACATAGCAGAGAAAATAGAAGCTTTAATCGAGGGATGATAGTCAGAATAAAAATGCACATAAGCGTTATTATTAGTAGGCTTAAATTAAACTTCAAATTTGAACTGATTAAAGCATCTCCAAATTTTTAGATCCAGAAAAGATAAGCTTCCATCATTTTCTTTTTCAACCGTAAACTTAATAGATGGGACTAAATTGTTGAGCCTACCAAGAAATAAGTCAGTCAACATTCTTGTGGGTTTGTATCATTCATTAATTTCATGTGTTTAATTGTGAAATTCATCCCATATATATATATATGTATATATATATATATATATATATATACAGACTATATATACTCAATTTCTATTGAAACGTATTTTAGCTCTTTCGTGTGAAATGAATGCAAAGGAAATTAAAAAAAAAAAAAGAACTATCATCGAAAGCAGTGAGGAAGAGAAGGACCGAAGCCCAATTTGACCCCGCGACCTTTCAAAGATGCGAGAATCTCGCTTTAATCGTACAGAGAGAGTCGTGTCGTGGATTAGCGAATGGCGTCACTCTTCCAAGAGGAGGCGGTCGTGCATTTTTCTCTCTTGAGAATAGATTAATTTAAAGTACTACATTTACCTTTATGAATGTCGCATCTGTATTAATTATTTGTATCTGTATCGTGTCTGTATTACAGTTATCCGTATTTGTATCGTTCCTGTATTAGTTATACGTATTTGTAGCGTGTCTGTATTACAATTATCTGTATCGTAGGTACGATACACCTATTTGATGCATGAAGCTCGTTGAAATTATATATCACATTTTTTTTAACTCCTTTCTTATAAAGTTATTCGTATTGTAAATTATGTGTAAAAAATGTTAATAATTTTTGTTGGAATAAAATTATTATTATAAATTTTTGTAAGCACAAAAAAAATCCAAACTAAAAATATTTTGAATCCAAGAAAAAATAGTTAATAGTTAAATGGATAATTAAAAACAGCACTTCTATACAAATTCTTACGTAACGTCATATAAATACAGTATTTTAACTTGATAAAAAGTAAATATTTTTATTATTCAAGACTCATGGTTTCTATGGTTACGAAACTGATCTTCATAACGACGATAAAAAAGAAGAGAGAGAGAGAGAGAGAGAGAGAATAAAATCTATTTCCAATTTCGTTATTCATTTGGGTTTTTCAAAATTTGATATGGAAATTTAATTTTAAAAACAAGTTTGTTACTTAAAATTCTTTACTCATTTATTGATTTTTACAATTTAAAATTACATTAAAATATGCACGAATAAATTAAACTTTTATATATTCTTTAAATTAATTAATACGAAGCAAAAAATTAATTAATTTGAAGCTTAAACCCATAAAATATTTAAAGCACCATTAAACTAGGATTTCTCCCATTTTATGCCATCCCCATTTTTATCCTCGCCTTTCCCACTTTGTTCTCTGTTTGATCATCTCAGTCAGATTAGGTTAATGTTACGTTAGGTTTGATTAGTTAAATAGATTCATTTACGTTAGGTTAAGTTTGCTTCAGTTAGGTTAGGTTAAAATGATAACTTTCATTTCGAGCGAGGCAAAACAGTGATTTACCAGAAATTAAAGACTATTCATTATTCTTATCTTAACCACTAATGGAAACAACAACCACGCAAAGAAAGGTGTGCGTGTGTGTGTGTGTGTGTAGGCAACTGGGCATAAATAAGGCCGAGTGCGTGATTTTTTCTTGTGAGGTAACACTTTTGGTGACTTAAAATTTTTTACAAAATATATAAAAAAGTCATAAATTCTTATTGTTGGAAAAAAGATATTTTAGTCCTGATTAAGTTTGATTAAGTTATGTAAGGCTAGATTTGAGAGTACCTCACTATTTAGTGACAACGGAAAACATTTCGAGCCCTCAGTTGCGTCCAAAACACTTAGGCCGTTCTTGGTTCGATGATACCATGGTTAAGTTAGGTTAAATTAGGTTTGGCTAATTAGTTTCTAGATATATGGATTTTAAAAAATTAGTACCATGCTCATTCGGAGATGCGCACATGAGAGAGAGAGAGAGAGAGAGAGAAATGACAAGCAGGCTTAATTACACTAAAACCAAAGCATTATTGAATCCTGCAACATATATACACATGGGAATTAAAGAACAAATAGTCTTATATATAACAAATATATTTACAAATTTTTATTATGTACAACTTCGGAAAAAGGTTGACCTAAAAATACAAAATTTTTAAATATCATAAAAAATTACTTGTCAGTAATGATTTATTTTTGTTGTTGAAATTTTATTAGTGTCACCAAAAAGGAAAAATATCCAAAGAAAAACAAGACTACTTTATCACCAATTAGTATTTTTTATGCCTTGTTAGAAGTTTCATGTTTGTCGGCGAACTTTTTTCTGAAGATGTGCGTATTATTAAATGTAATTTGACGTTGAATATGATGAAATCGCAAAGACGCTGATAACGTAATGAATGGCTATTATAAAACAATGTTGAGCAAAACCTTTGCTGAATGTTTGCGAGTTTTTAATGTACAGGGTGTACACAAATTATCTTTACAACTTCTCTCTCAAATAAAAATATTAGGAAACGAGGTACACGTACGGTTTTTGCGCCATCTGTGAGAGAAAGTAATAAAGTTTCACGTAACCTCAAACACATTCAACATGGTTATCATTTGTCACACGTACGACGTCCAAATGGTATTCTATCTCCATGTATGCTGCAACATTTCAACGTCAACTCTTGGAACAACAGCAGTAATTCTTGTCTTTAGATCATCGATGTTGGCCACTGGAGTTGTGTACACGCAGTTTTTTACATAACCCCATAGAAAAACGTCACAGGGTGTTATGTCTGGTGATCTGGCAAGCAAGAGATGCCCCCCCCCCCTACAGCCAATCCACCGATTTGGGAAATGCATGTTAAGGGAATTTCGTAACAATTTCGTAATTTGTGTACACCCTGTACAATAATCCGACATATGACAACTACCACGTGAAACGTTATTACTTTCTCTCACAGATGGCGCAAAAACGATATGTGTAACTTGTTTCTTATTATTTTTATTTGAGAGAGAAGTTGTAAAGATAATTTGTGTACACCCTGTATAATATCGTGTGTTAACCAGTGATGTAGGACACAAGACCTTTTTTTCTGGTCTCGGTCTCGGTCTCGGGTGCTTAGGTTTCGTTCTCGGCCATGGTGGTTTCGACTACATCGCTGGTGGGGACACTACAGGTTCTACCTCTCCTATTTTCCACCGTTGTTTGGGTGGTTACTGGGCTGTTTCAATTTAGGTACCAGTTTTTCTATTATTTTCCACGTGTAGATTATGGTGTATCTCTCTCTTCTTCTTTCCAGTGAATATAGATTTAATTTACGAAGTCTTTCCCAGCTGTTCCATCCCAAACATCCAAGACAGAAGGCCATCAACGATGCAGTAGTGAAGCATCTCATATATTGCTTATGTTCCACATATTTTTCTATAGAAATAGTAATCGCAAACAGCCACACAGAAAAAACAAGCATGCAATATGGGCAGTCTCATAATAATGGCAGCACCATTGAAGAAGAGATGGAGGTGATTCCATCCAAATTTCTTAGACTGATGACAAAGTACAAAAGCCACCGATTAAGAAATAAGAGTGGTGGGGAGACTTCCAGCTGCAGAGTGCAGATACAACGGTAACTGGACACAATCAACGAGCATGATGTGACAGAAGTGACCACCATACAGTTTTGGCAGCAGAACCAGGCCAAGTTTCCCTCTCTGGCCAATCTGGCATTGAACATTCTAACTGTACCTGCCTCCAGTGTTCCGGTTGAACGTGTGTTTAGCCGTGGGGGGGTATAACAATGAGGCCCCACAGATCCAGGACATCAGCAGGTGTGCTGAGTATGTTGATGTTCCTCAAGCGCAACGAACCCTTATCTTGTTTTAAATATGCAGTTAACTGCTGAAAAATGTCACAAGCTATGAATTTGTGATTGATATACTTTATCTCGACTTTCAGAAAGCCTTTGATAAGGTACCTCACCGCCGGCTAATGGCGAAAGTGCGCGCGCTGGGCATCGGTGGGGAAATAGGTAGGTGGATTGAAAACTGGCTGAGGAATAGGCGGCAGAGGGTGGTAATTAAAGGGGCTAGTTCGGGTTGGGCCTCGGTCACTAGTGGGGTTCCTCAGGGTTCCGTTTTGGGGCCACTGTTGTTTATCATTTACATAAATGATATCGACGGTGGCATCGTCAGTCGGATCGCAAAATTCGCTGATGACACCAAGCTTGGGGCCAATGTTGGGACGCCCGAAGCGATCGAGCAACTGCCTGCGGACCTAGGTAGGATAGGAGAGTGGTCCGAAAAATGGCAAATGCCGTTTAACTTGGGTAAATGCAAAGTGATGCACATTGGCTACGCCAATCCCAAGTCGGACTACTCGATGTTGGGTAGTAATATCGAGGTGACTGATTTAGAAAAGGACTTGGGTGTGCTAATTAGCAGCGACCTTAAGTTTACGAAACAGTGTGTAGAGGTGGAAAAGAAAGCCCAAAAACTATTGGGTTATATCAGGAGGCAATTTCAGTTTCGGAACAAGGAGATTGTGCTCTCACTGTACAATTCCCTTGTTCGGCCGCACCTGGAGTATGCTGTGCAGTTCTGGTCGCCCACCCTCAGGAAAGATATTGAGAGGCTGGAGCGAGTGCAGGCGAGGGCCACAAAGTTAATCCCTTCCGTTAGGCATATGGCTTACAATCGACGGTTACGCGCCCTGAACTTGTTTTCGCTTGAAATTCGGAGGCTGCGCGGTCAACTGATCGAGGTTTTCAAGCTCTTACGCGGGTTCAACGATGTCGATTTTAGAAGTATGTTTAGTTTAAATGATAACCCAACTCGTAACAATGGTTGGAAGTTGGATTTGAAAAGGTTTAGGACTAGTGTGTGTGGGAATTACTTTACGTATAAGATCTGTGACACATGGAACAGGTTACCTTCGGAAGTTGTGAACAGTTCCTCTGTGGATCAGTTCAAGAAAAGGTTAGACCAAATCTTGCACACTATTTGAGTGTGTACAAAATTTTCCGTGGCACCCGTTGCCATTGGTACCTCCTCGGTATGGGCCGCAAGGCCTTTTGAGGTACTTCTTTTCCTTGTAACTCTCTCTCTCTCTCTCTCTCTCTCTCTCTCTCTCTCTCTCTCTCTCTCTCTCTCTCTCTCTCTCTCAACTGCAACCCACTAAAATATAAAGTGCACAGACTTGTGTTTTTTTCGACTTGATTATGTCAGTACCGAGTAGTAATCGGACGGATTAGGCGAGACGTAGTTCTTTAAAGTTTTTAACGTTCATTTCTTTCAGCAATTTCTAAACTAAATGTTTTTACACAAGACGCTGTTTTTAAGTTTTTCCATCTGATAATGTCCTGCTTTTCCAAATGGCATATTCTGATAAGGGGATTCCACGGATGATTCATCATATTTTTCACCGAGCGAAATCATTTGAAACTTTTAATTATTTTAATAAAAGAACGCAATTTTTCCTCGTAAATATAAGCAAGGGAAAAATTAACTTCTTTAAAGCAATTTTATTCTCTATATTTCTTATTTATTCTAAATTCTGAACGACGGTTAAGTATATCATAATCACTTTCACTCATCCTGAAACCATTTTAGTAAAAGTGGATATCTATACTGGGACAGAGGTACCTATTTGAATGAGTTCTGTTACTCAATTAATTCTATACACGGAGTGAAGAACTTTCAGGTTTCATTTTCATCTACTTCAAAGAATGAATCAAAGGCTCATAAGGCGCTTTCCCCAGTATGACAACGGCATATGTCACCGAGAAATTGAAGGGGGTGAATTATAATAGAGAACACGGCCGTGCTACGACATTTCGTCGACATATATTTGGGGGTTAGATTAAGTTAGGTTAGGTTAGGTTAACAAAGGTTAGATTGTTAGTAAGGTTTAGGTTAGATTAGATTAGCAAAGATGGAGATAAGTTAGGTTTGGTTAAGTAAACAAGGGCTAGCTTAAGTTAGGCTTGGTATAGTGAGGAGGAGATTGTAGACACCAATCGACCAGGGAAGTACTCGGGGGGAGACGTTAGGTACGGGACAGAGGGTGCTGGAACTTCCGTTTCTCCTGTCACTGTCCTCCTTAACTGATTTTTTTCCGTGTCTCATCTACCCTGTGAGCAGCCCAGCATGCTCTCAAACACACTTCTCCCTCTATTCCTCACTACACATACATGCATCTTACACATTACACAAACTTTTCAAAATTTATAAAGCAAAAGTAAAGCATCGGTGAGCCTTGGGGACCTTGATTTGAGTTTTTCTCCTTCTATGAAGTGGGTATTTTTTGCGGGCGCTCGCACTCAGCCCCTTCTTCTTACATAAAAAAGGAAAGGTTAGGTTAAGGTGGGCTTGGCTAAGAAATGTTAGGTTTAGGTGGGCTTCATTAGGTTACGTAAATTATATTTGGTTAGTTTAAGCTAGGTAATCAGAATATGAATGAAATTTTCCATCGACATATTTAAAAGGTGGAATACGGCTTGCTCTATGAAAAATCTCAAGAAGCACATTGATTTACACCAATTTAAAATGTTTCACGTAAACCGAGAAGTTTGCTTGCATACTATATACAGTACTTCTCCCCGCTGTATTTGGAGTATTTTTATTACAAAATACTAATTTTGAAATTAAATTTAACACGCACAAGCTCGATATTGAAAATATCAGAAGACGTCATTATATAAAGGAATTACGGGTATATCCCGGTTTTCGCAAGAGTTATGTTCCTCAAACTCATTATGAATAGCGAAACTGCGAATAACGAATAATTTTTTCCCATATAAATACATGTTTTATTGGGGGATGCGTTCCGGTGGCCGTTTTTCAGAAGGCAAGATATTTGGATACGTTCCCATACGATACATAAAAGCAAGTATAAAACACAAATACAGACCTGTATTAGCATAGTAAGTTATGAATAACATCAATAAAAGAATAAACATACCATACCTGTACTGTACTTTTATTTCCTCAAACCACCCCCGACTGGGGCCAAACCACCCGCGACTCGCACTGAAAGTTTCACCACCACTGCTCTCACCTTCACCAACGACTTCCTTCCTCACATCTTGCCTTTTTTTTAATAATGACCTACGATACGGGCATGCTACGCTGCGTTTGGTAGCAGGCGGAATTGTGATTTATTTTTTCCCTTATTTGGCATTGCAAATAACGGAGCTGAGTTTGCGAATAACGGAATTTGATGTCAAAAAATATATTACGTATAAGCGAAGCTACGAATAACGGGGTATAGCTGTATTTGGAATCCATTGAAAAAGAAAAGTTTAGAAAAAAAATCCAACATTATCTAAACCAAAAAGCAAAATTGAAACAAACAAAAGTGAAATTACAATTTAAAACCTTTTGGCGAGATTAACCTCCAAAAGCTATTAATTAGGGAGCAATCCAAACTGGACAACAAATAAAAAATTACTTAATTCAGTGTGTGTATGTATATATATATATATATATATTTATTTACTTTATTTTTTTCCCCCGACAAATGCGATCATGGACATGGTATAATAACATAAAATGAAAAATATGTAAATAAAAGGCAAAGTGGGAAAATGGATCTACAACTTCCTCAGAGAACGTCTACAGGTGGTCAAAACTCAAGGTGTATCATCATCAGAATCAGAAGTACGCAGCTCAGTACCACAAGGTACAGTACTGGCCCCACTCCTGTTCATTATCATGCTAACAGACACAGAGTGGAGTAAACAGCAACAGTATAGTATCATCATTTGCGGACGATACAAAGATCAGCAGAAAAATCAGCAATGCAAATGAAGTGGAGGTGTTCCAGAGGGACACGAACAAAATGCACAAATGGTCAGAAGACAACATTATATTTAACACCGAGAAATTTCAGCTCTTGAGATATGGTAGAAATGAGGAACTTAAACAGCCTGCATATTATGCTCCAGATAGACAGGAAATTCAGAGAAGCACGAAAGCGGTCGACTTGGGGGTAATAATGACCGATGATGCCACATTCGAGACACAAAATCAGAGAGCAATTAACAGAGCAAAAAGAGTCGCCGGACAGGTACTAAGAACGTTCAAAAAGAGGGACAAGACAGTAATGATTCCCCTGCTGAGAACACTGATCATACCAAAACTTGAATACTGCTCAGTTTTGACGTCCCCATATAAAAAGGATGAAATTAATAAAGTAGAAAAAACGCAGAGACATTTCACAGCCAAGATTGATGGCTGCAAAGAACTCAACTACTGGGAAAGACTACGTAAACTAAATCTGCACTCCCTGCAGAGAAGAAGAGAGAGGTACACCATACTCTACATATGGAAAACGATCGAAAAACTGGTAACAAACTTCAAACTAAACCCAATTAGCACCCAAACAAAGCTGGAAAATAGGAAAGGCAGAATGTGTAGTGTTCCCAAATTAAAGGCCCGACAAGGGGCCTCCTCAACACTGAAGGAAAATAGCTTTAGTTGTCAGGGGGCAAAGATTTTTTAACCAGCTTCCAAGGGACCTCAGAAACGTTACAGGGGTCAAAGTTGAAGTCCTCATGAGAAGACGATGCCTGGCTCAGGACGGTACCAGATGAGCTGGGTGTACCTGGCTATGTGCGGTAGAGAGCGCAAGAGAGCAACTCGCTTCTCCACGAAGCCAGGCCTAAAGGCGAGGCCACCAGCCTGACTTTCGTGTGAAGAGAGACCAACACACGGAGCCTAAACGATTCTGATAAAGCATATGATAAATCGAGATACGCTAAAAAATATAGTCTTGAAAGCAAACTTCTGGTTTCCTGGTTGGTGTAGCGGTAAGAGACGCCCTTAGAACGTGGCCCACGCAACGCGGGGGACAAAGCCTCCTCTGTTCTGCACATATTACTTCAGTGTCCGTACTATATATATCAGGGCTGTGCGGGTCTATCACTTTCGGGTCGGGTCCGGGTCATTTTTCTAATTTACTTTCGGGTCCGGGTCATTTTTCTAATTTACTTTCGGGTCCTGGACCCGAAAGTTCACTTTCAGGTTCTGGACCCGAAAGTTCACTTTCAGGTTCTGGACCCGAAAGTTCACTTTCAGGTTCTGGACCCGAAAGTTCACTTTCAGGTTCTGGACCCGAAAGTTCACTTTCAGGTCCTGGACCCGAAAGTTCACTTTCAGGTCCTGGACCCGAAAGTTCACTTTCAGGTCCTGGACCCGAAAGTTCACTTTCAGGTCCTGGACCCGAAAGTTCACTTTCAGGTCCTGGACCCGAAAGTTCACTTTCAGGTCCTGGACCCGAAAGTTCACTTTCAGGTCCTGGACCCGAAAGTTCACTTTCAGGTCCTGTCGGGTCTTTCAGTATATGACCCGGGTCTGGGTCGGGTCCATTATTAAAAATGTAATAATTATAATCTGGTATACGATAGGTAATAAAACTGCTACCGTAGCTACATTAACATGTTTTCTGAGACATAGTAAAACATTGTATAGCTATACGGTAGTAGCCTAACCATATATATTAATTAATCCGATTTTGGAAATGTTTGAAAGTAGGTATATTAATTGTATTAATATTTAATAGTAACTAGGTATAGTTATACATGCATTGCTAAGGGGCAAAGTACGATGTATGATTGCTCTCTTCAGCACCCTTATTCTAAATTTTAATTAATTTTGTGAAAAGTGAAAACAAATTCTATATTTTTTTGAGTGAACTCAAATGGAAATTATCATCATCTTGCATTAAAATTAAATACTTTGTTTATCTTAAAAAACAAAAATAAAACCGATAATATGAAATAATTAAAGTCATTTGGTAGTAATATTGTCTTTATATTTTGAGGGCAACATATTCTGTGAACTCCTTTAAAACAGGTATTGATATTGCGGCAGAGCCTATACTTATTTCTTCTAGAATGTAGATTGAAAGTTGTGGCAAGACAGGAAAGAGATTTCTGAATTTTTAACCGATTTTTTTTATTTTGATATATATATATATATATATTATATATATATATATATATATATATATATATATATATATATATATATATATATATATAATATATATATATATATATACTGTATATGCGCTTTTTAACTGAAATATTTTTATTAGGATTATTCTACACTATTTTATTTGAGAAGACTTTATTCCCCCAACACCGTTCGATCGCAAACACAATACTGCGTCTAATAATGATGCGAAAGAGAATTTCTTTGCGCGTTCAGAATGAAGCTTAGAGCGGAGAACAATCTTTCAACGCTAACTTGTGTGCACGGAGTAGACAATGCTACCAAGGCTGCCTGTTTTAATTCTCCTCCCATTTCCATCCACCATTTCATGGGATCTTGATGGATCAGTTTCCCAGCTGAATCTCTCTTTTTCGCGAGGCGAGGACATTTTTGAAACTGTATCACACCTGCATCAAACTTCGCACACAGTGACACAGTTTGAATTCGTCCTTCCTTCTGGAGAAGTCTTTCCTTTTGTCGCAATTCTTTTTCAATTCACAAACAAACAATAAAATATATTAGGATTAGGCTATTCTTCCGTCACCGTTAACTCTCCACTTCCAGTGAGTCATTTGGAGGGTGGAGTGATAATTCAATACATTGTTGCCAAATCTAAAGGCGCACACATAAATTTTGTAAACTAAAAACCCGGCTGTGCGGGTCCTTCACTTTCGGGTCGGGTCAGGGTCTGGGTCAATTTTAAAATTCAATTTCAGGTCCGGGTCCGGGTCTTTTTTCTAATTCACTATCGAGTCCAGGTCTTATCTCACTTTCGGGTTAAACCCGGGTCTGGGTCCGACATGCCAGCCCTGATATATATATATATATATATATATTAGTGATGTAGGTCACATCCGCATCCGCATCCGCGGAACATCCGCACATTTTCTCGCATCCGCATCCGCGTCCGCATCCGCACTTTGGACTGCGGATGTCGTGCGGATGTGGACCGTTGAGATAAAACGTCATTAATAAGCGGAAATTATCAAATTCTACTATATTAATAGAACTAGTTCATTGTGCGCAAAAGTGATGCAAGCGACAAGACGAGAGGCTGTTCTTGTATGAAGTTACTCTCTTGCAACCTACTTAGATCCACGTTACAAAGCTAAGTTATTTTCACCTAGTACATTAGAACGAGTTAAATCATCACTTGGCAAAGCAGTTGAAGAGCTTCAATCTCTTGAATCTGTCGCTTCGCCACCCACCAAAAGAATAAAAGTTTCAGTGACAGAACCAACACCTTCAACAAGCAAATCTATCACAGAATCTGTCTCTCAGTTTCTTGAGTCAAGCAGCAATGACGAGACCTACGCGATGTCAAAAGATGTAGTAAAAATGATCGAGAGCTATCACCAAGAAAAACGCCTGGCTGCATGTGACAATCCTATTAGTTGGTGGAAAAATACGCAGAATATCTATCCATACTTGAGTAAACTTGCAAGGAAACATTTAGCCTGTCCTCCAACAAACGTACCAAGCGAGAGATTATTTAGCAGTGCTGGATTAATACGTATATGATGAAAAGAGAAACAGACTGGCAGCAGAAAAGGCAGAAAAATTAATGTTCCTTAAGCATAACCTTCCTATAATTAAGTTTGAACATTAAACGATGAACATCTTAGTTTACTTTATTTTAATTACTCATTTATAAATATGCCTAATAAAACTTTAAACTTAATATAAATAGTTATCAAGCTAATTAAAGATCTCTTTCTATAAGGGTGGAGGTTGGGGAAAGAGGTCGGTGGGGTGCATTTGAGTTGGGTTCACGTCCCGCATCCTGGTAACACAATTATGGTTTCTAATTGTGGCTGAAACTCAACAAAATATAACGAATTTATTTGCAGACGAATTCACTAATTGATTTCTATATTAGTTAGATGCTTGATATTATTTTATATGTTCAGAGAAAAGTACAGCAATTATTGTACAATTAATCAATTATATTACATTATAGCTACAGCTCTCTCTATATAATAACTTATTATATACGTTAAACACAACAAATCTCGAATATATCCTAAAAAATAACGAAAATGTAGACATCCGCATCCGCGGATGTTGAAATCAAACATCCGCATCCGCATCCGCGGATGTGAAAAAAATGACATCCGCTACATCACTAATATATATCCAAACTAGTTCCCTACTTTCTTTCTTTTTCAGGTTTCAAAAGAGAACTGGAGGCTAACGACACACTTGAGCAGACACAGAACGAGAAAAGGTTATCCAAAATATCCTTTGAACTTTTCCTTTTTCGCTTCTTTGATTTCTATAATCCTTTTATTTTGTTTTTCGTTTCAAGTAACCAAAAAATGTTATGCAAACAACATTTTCGAAATGTAACCAAATACAAAGTTTATTTTTAAAAACAGAAATGTAAACAACTTTTCCCCCCCTTTTTTTTTATGACATGCTAAAATGAAATTAAGATTGACTTTACATCTTTACTTAACTCTCACACAGAATACATTACTTTTAACATTAACGGAGAAGCGAAAATGAGTTCTATAACTCGAGTGTTTGTTAATAACTGTATTTAGCCGATTTTTATGTAAAATGACATTAATATGAAGATTTCTAGAATTAAAGAAATATAAAAATGTCTATCCGGGACGCAGTGATAGTAACTTCTTTAAATTATTCCACAATAAATATTGAAATATCAAAGATGAGTGCGTGTATAAACAAAATTTCTTTACATACTATACTTATTCTTTTCAGTAAATATACTGAAACGTAACCCCTATAAATATTGTACTTTAGGACTACTGTTTTCTAATGGCACGTAATATATATATCCATTATTTTATGTACTCGTAATAAAATATATATATATATATATATATATATATATATATATAAGACTGTGTCGTGTTCCCAAATTAAAGGCTAGACAGGGAACATCCTTAACCCTGAAAGAAAATAGTTTTGTTGTGAGAGGACCAAAACTGTTTAATCAGCTGCCCAAAGACCTAAGAAACACGAGTAGTGTTGCGGTGGACATCTTCAAAACAAGATTAGACGCCTGGCTCAGAACAATCCCCGATGAGCCGGGCGTACTTGGCTATGTGAGGTGGAGAGTACAAGAAACGAACTCACTACTTCACCAGGCCAACTCGAGAGGAGGGGCGACAAGCTTGACCTTCGTGAAATGAGGAATCATCGCGCGGAACATTTGAAAGGTTGAAAGGTATATATATATATATATATATATATATATATATATATATATATATATATATATATATGGTAGACTGGAGTAAAACGCTCCGTCTAAGCACTTTTGGCTGTATGTATGACAAATTTTATTATCTTTTTCTTTTTTACTCAAAACTACGATGGTAATTCAATAAGTATCCGCACTTTTTATTTTCACATCTCATATATTATAAACACATCACTTCCGAACATAGTCTCCCTGTTTCTCAATACACTTAGTCCAGCGATCTACAAGCTTCCTAATGCCATCACAAAAGAATGTTTTTGGCTGTGTGCGTAGCCAATCATGCACCGCCTCCTTCAGGTCATCATCGCCTTGGAATCGCTGACCTCTCAAAGCGTCATTTAGTGGTCCAAACTGGTAAAAATCCGAAGGTGCCAGGTCTGGACTGTAGGCTGGATGGTCGATAACTTCAAATTTAAGTTCTTGAAGGCACTTTCTAGTCTGTGCAGCGACATGAGGGAGGCATTGTCCTGTAACAGAATAACACCTTCCGACAATCTCCCTCTCCGTTTTGTGCGAATTGCTTGCTTTAACTCATTCCGAAGCATGTCAGAATACGATGCACTTGTTACTGTAGTTCCACGCTCTAGAGTGTTTCCCAACCGGGGGCCATGGCACATCTGAGTCTAGATAATGTTCAAGGATAGGGCCTCGTGTATCCCAAAACAGTGTTACCATAACTTTACCTGCTGACGGCTGCGCTTTGAACTTCCTTGCAACGGGAGATGTTGGATGCTTTCATTTCATCATTTCATGCTCTGTCGTTTGCTTTCTGGTTCATAGTGATGGATCCAGGTTTCATCTCCAGTGATAATGCGCTCCAAAAAGTTTTCACCTTCATTATGATACCGCGCCAAAAGACGAGAGCAGACGTCCATACGATTACGCTTGTGCTCTTCTGTCAACTGTTTGGGCACCCATCTTGCACAAACCTTGTCAAAGCTAAGAATGTCATGAACTATCGAATAGGCTGACCCTTGACTGATGTCTAATGAAGATGCAATTTTTTTTATTGTTAATCTTCTGTCATCGAAAATCATGGCTCTGGCTTCTTCCTGCTTGTCACCACTGGTTGATGTTGACGGTCGTCCTGAGCGCTGGGCATCTGTCACGCATGTCCGCCCTTCTTTGAATATTTGAATTCACTCGTACACACTTCGCCGTGGTAACGCATTATTCCCATACTGAGCACATAAACGCGTGTGAATTTCAACTCCTTTCACACCTTCTTCCCACAAAAAACGAACCACGGATCTCTGTTCTTCCACAATACAAATTGAAAACGGCGCAGCCATGCTCACTACTCGTACGATATGTGACAGCTACGAGTAGCCTAAATAAGCCTATACTGTTGCTAGCCTAAATAAGCCTATACTGTTGCTAGCCTAAATAAGCCTATCGATCTCAGTTTGGCTCATTATTACGAGTACATATTATCACTAAAATAAAAAGTGCGGATACTTATTGAAGTACCCTCGTATTTAACGAAGATAGAAATAATATTTAACAAGTTGACATGACTCTCACTGAATAAATAAAAGTTTGAAGTATGATAGTTTGAAAAAATATAGAGAAAATGGGCTTCTTACCCCACCGTTGAGATAAGTAACCCACAGGGGGCTATTTACCCTATTTATTTTCTTTTTGTCTTATTTATTTTCTTTTTGTGATCATACTCTTGACTATTATTGATATTGTTAATACCTTTGACTCTCATTAACATTCTTGTGTTTTCTCAATGTTTTTCACTAATTTTAAATAGGACACAATTAATACATTTCTCTTAACCTAATAATGCTTAATGGAAGGTGTAGAAAAAATAAACAAAATTAAATGAAAATATATTTCCATAGTAATAAAATGTCTTGTATTGTAAAAACAGAAAAAAAACATAGAATACACTTAATCACTATCATCAGCGTTACAATTCTGACAAATATAGCCCCAGTTACAACTGATGCACTCTTCATGTGCCCAATGGTGGCAACTACAACATTGTACCCACTTTTCACCTGGCTTGCTGTTTACATACAATTCTCCACACACTAAGCAAGGCCATTCGTCCTCAGAAGAATCATTTTTATTGGTGCATTGCTTTATACTTTTGGAGTTCTTTCTTCTTTTACTAGTAGAGGCATTGTTTTTATCTTCGATATTTTTTATATGGGGACGAGATTAAAATCTCAGCCTTTTCGGTTTTTCTTTTTCGGAGGCGCTTATTAACTGCTTTAAGAGCCGGAGAAAGTTCAGAAAGCACTTCTTCAGCCATACGTTTTTCTTCACAGTTTTTTCACACTTCCTGTAGTGGTATTAATATTGTTTTGTGGAAGTGTTTTTGTTTGAGCTGATGATGATGCTTCTGCTTCACTTGCAGTTTCTAGCACGAGACTTTCTTCATTTAGCATAAGCTAAATAAGGTAAATAAAATGAACAAAGTGTCAAAAATAGCCTACAATTTAGCGTACATATTACATAGGCCAATTCTTAACAACTTTCATTTTTCAATTTTGTAATAATAATAATAATAATCATAATAATAGTAGTAATGTAAATAATAAATCATAATATTCATAATTATCATTATAATTAATATAAAATATATAAATAACATATAAATGAATAATAAAATAATATAAAATATTAATATAAAATGGAAATGGGGTAAAAAGCCTAGATAGGGCTTTTTACCACAATGACCAGGTAGGCTTTTTACCAAAATGCACCAATGTTTATAATTGGATCTTTTACAGAAATGCAAATGAGAGCAAAACAATAAAGAATATATATTATTTAAATACTTTAAATAAAACAAAATAATATAAATCATTTGAATCTATACAACATTAGGATCACCTGAAGATCAGGGCTACCAGCCTTCTTTAGTTAGCCTTATAAGGCTAACTAACGAAAATATCACGACTTAACCTAACCAGTCGTTAGGTCAACTGTACGCCCTTGACGATTGGTTAGGTTAAGTCATAATATTTTCGTTAGTTAGCCTTATAAGGTTAACTAACGAAGGCTGGGGGCCCTGATCTTCAGGTGATCCTAACATTATTAACGTAATTAATCTTACAACTATTATAATAACCAAATTACATTTTTTAAGTAAAAAATAAGAAAACTAAAAAATTACATATCTCCCTCCGTTCGCAGCCTAGCAAACACTGTCAGTTGAAAATTTACTTCCTTGCGGAATGCGGACAAGTTGAAACCTAAATATGCATGCGCAGTCATTTACGTTTCAAATAAATATGCATAGGCTTATTACCACGCATGGGCGTTTTACCCCCGTCTACCCATATATATATGAAAATTATTTCACGAAAGTAACACGTGAAGAATATTTATGATGAAAAAAACCACGAAGGAAAGGAAACACAGAATGGTGCTCAAGCGCTTTCGTCTAATGACATCCTCAGTGTTCCTGAGGATGTCATTAGACGAAAGCGCTTGAGCACCATTCTGTATTTCCTTTCCTTCGTGTTTTTGTCATATATATATATATATATATATATATACACACAATAATGGGAATGCTATAGATGTACTTAGGTGCCGAGAGGACACTCGAAATAAAACTTTTTTAATTTAGATGAAATAACTTTTTTTCAGGGTACATTTTATGGGAAGTTTTCCCTTCTTTCGGGTATAGAATCTTCTTTTTAAATGATAGAATAATTTCTTTTAATAATACACACCTTCTTTTGGTGGAAGATATGGTCTTCAAAACTTCTTTTTTGAGTGAAATGACAAAATAGAAGTTAATATTTCCGTTTACAGAAGGTTCCAAGAAGTTTTTTCCTGTGTGTACAATTACACAAAAATAATTTACGTATTAATTAAAGTAGTCCCAAAGAACCAAACTGATGGTGATATCGTCGCGTGTCTACTATTCACCCATTCATCCATGTGTTCCTCGTTTTCCGTGTCATCTTCCTTGACGCGAACAAAAACAAACTTTAACTATGCTGATATATGGAATCTAAACTTTCTTCCTACGCAGCCATGATGGTAGATTGCACGCGACGGAATTTCGTTAGAAAACGTTCGCTCACAGATTTGTTTTTATATCATTCGAAGAACAAAGTTTGCTTTGCCTAAAAATAATAATCTACTGTAGTTGTTCGACTTATTCACTTTGGATGTAAATCTCTCAGAAATATGACGAAGAAAAATGTCTTTCATGAGAAAACAAAATAATGAGAGAGAGAGAGTTACAAGGAAAAGAAGTACCTCAAAAGGCCTTGCGGCCCATACCGAGGAGGTACCAATGGCAACTGGTGCCACGGAAAATTTTGTACACACTCAAATAGTGTGCCAGATTTGGTCTAACCTTTTCTTGAACTGATCCACAGAGGAACTATTCACAACTTCTGAAGGCAAACTGTTCCACGTGTCGCAGATCTTATACGTAAAGTAATTCCCACACACCCTAGTCCTAAACCGTTTCAAATCCAACTTCCAACCATTGTTGCGAGTTGGGTTATCATTTAAACTAAACATACTTCTAAAATCGACATCGTTGAACCCGCGTAAGAGCTTGAAAACCTCGATCAGTTGACCGCGCAGCCTCCGAGTTTCCAGCGAAAACAAGTTCAGGGCGCGTAACTGTCGATGGTAGCCCATATGCCTAACGGAAGGGATTAACTTTGTGGCCCTCGCCTGCACTCGCTCCAACCTCTCAATATCTTTCCTGAGGGTGGGCGACCAGAACTGCACAGCATACTCCAGGTGCGGCCGAACAAGGGAATTGTACAGTGAGAGCACAATCTCCTTGTTCCGAAATTGAAATTGCCTCCTGATATAACCCAATAGTTTCTGGGCTTTCTTTTCCACCTCTACGCACTGTTTCGTAAACTTAAGGTCGCTGCTAATTAGCACACCCAAGTCCTTTTCTAAATCAGTCACCTCGATATTACTACCCAACATCGAGTAGTCCGACTTGGGATTGGCATAGCCAATGTGCATCACTTTGCATTTACCCAAGTTAAACGGCATTTGCCATTTTTCGGACCACTCTCCTATCCTACCTAGGTCCGCACGCAGTTCCTCGATCGCTTCGGGCGTCCCAACATTGGCCCCAAGCTTGGTGTCATCAGCGAATTTGGCGATCCGACTGACGATGCCACCGTCGATATCATTTATGTAAGTGATAAATAACAGTGGCCCCAAAACGGAACCCTGAGGAACCCCACGAGAGACCGAGGCCCAACCCGAACTAGCCCTTTTAATTACAACCCTCTGCCGCCTATTCCTCAGCCAGTTTTCAATCCACCTACCTATTTCCCCACCGATACCCAGCGCGCGCACTTTCGCCATTAGCCGGCGGTGAGGTACCTTATCAAAGGCTTTCTAAAAGTCAAGATAAAGTATATCAATCGCCCTACTCTTATCATACTCACTCAACATGACATGGAAAAACTCGAGCAAGTTGGTGAGACACGACCTATGCCGTCTAAACCCATGTTGGGAGTCCCCAAGCAGCTTGTAGGAATCCAAATGGTCAACGATCCTATCCGCTATTATCTCCTCTAATAATTTACCTACAACTGAAGTGAGACTAATGGGACGATAGTTCCCTGGACTTTCGTGATCCCCTTTCTTAAAGATAGGGGTCACGTTGGCTTCCCTCCAGTCACCAGGCACCTGGCCCGTCTCCAACGATTTGTTGAAGACTGTAGCCAGGTGGGGAGCCACCTGGTCGCGCACCTCCCGCAACACTCTGGCGAGAAACTGCAGCAGACTGCAGCACCATAAACTCGTCCCGGAATGCACTCCACACTCCCTCAACATCGCCGCCGACCTCTAACCCCATCTCACCTTCGCTATCCCTGAGGCTAACAAAGTCCGCCCGCCGGAGATCGAGCTTATTGCCTCTCGAGTTACTACGCTTAAAGAGAGAGAGAGAGAGAGAGAGAGAGAGAGAGAGAGAGATAAAATACTTTTATCATCATCATAAACTTATTAAGGAAATCTACATATATTAGGCGAGTACGATTGGGGAATATCTAATTTTCATATTACCTTATAATGTTAATACAATTTTAAATAAGTAGACTGTCGTATATACTAAAAAGCGTTAATTAAAAGGTACATAACAATGCTGAATTTAGTTCTCCGAAGATGACGAATCACGAGGGAACTATGAAATTCCACGCGAATAATAAAATAAAACGAGACTACACTTCACAGCCTGACACAGTTCTCCTCCAGGATAGTAATAATAATATGAAGAGGTCTCCTGGCTAAGTCATCTTGCGAGAATGCCAGATAAGACCTTTACCTCATCTCACGTTTCACTAGACTCGACACAACATGTGGATAAACAACGGATGAAATGTATGATAATAATAATCAATGGGGGGGCCAGATACTGGCACATGCTCAGGCCATACAAATGCGGCTCATTGCGCTAACTCCTGAATTATTTATTATTAACGAGCACCAATAATATGGTATACACAATAAAGTGTATACCATACACTGCATAATTTTACGCATGTAGAATCGCTGAATGTATGTACATTTCAATACATTAATGGGTACATATGCATACGTATATACGTACGAGTATTAATGTACAGTTTCGGAAAAAAGCTCACTTACAAACGTAAAATTTCTAAAAAACATAAAAAATTACTAATGATTGCGTTTTGTTCTTGCAATTTTAGTATTATCATCAAAACGAGTAAAATATCCAAAGAAAAACAGTATTACCAATCAATAATGATTTACTACGCTTTATAGAGGTTTCATGTCACCACGCAACTTCTTCCAAAACTGTACATGTATGTATTTATGTACACATGGGCTTAAAAGGTTTGTCATTTTTTTATTAACTGAAATAAAATCATGAAATTTTTACTGTACATTCTCTACACATGGGGAATTAGTCCCCCTAGTTCAAAATATGCTCTAGAGTAAAACAGGTATATTCGTAGATGCCCCACTTTTTCCGTTTTGATTTTTTGATACTTCACTAAAATAAAAAGTTTATTGTGACATAATACAATCATTACCTCAAAAGGAAAAAATAGTCGAGACCCTCGTACATAATGGCTTTTGCATCACAATCTTTTAAAAAAAATTTTAATCGAGATATTTCTTCCCGAGACTCGGGGGACAAATGCCCACCAAAAGAATTACTTATCTTATCTTATAGAAAGTTATTTTTCCACCTAGCATTTCATAACATTATCTGTGTACCCAAGATACAGCATATTAGCTTACATTAGATTATATATACTACGCCTATACGATAAAGTTTTTGAAGAAATGTGGTGGGGCATCCGTACCTGAGCCATGGAGAGTCGTCTATCTCAAATTGGTGGTACAGACGCCCCACGTGGTGACGCGTGGTAAAACATGGCGGATGATGGCTAAGCACGCATAAGTGATGGAAGTACATTACTTTCAGTCAGAATACCTCACTTTTATATTGGTTTTATTGATAATTTTAATATGAAACAAGTACATACCAACCATAGTAGAAATTTCGGCACTGTGAAAAACAGATAACTTACCTTTAAACCAGCACAAAGTCGAAAAACATATTGCACGCCAACAGTCACTACCTACAGGCTTCATTCGGACTTACTGCTTTAAACAATCACTGTTTGGAGTGCATGCGCCCTACAGCTGAACAGAAGGACGGCACTGGGGCATCTTTCGCGGTGGAGCATCTATACCTATTCTACCCTATATGATGTTCTCTCAGCTCATTAACTCTTTGCACACGAACAACAAAATTTTGCAATACTCTCGACAAAATCCCCTGTGTGTTGAAATTTCTTGTTCAGTTGATGCTTTCAATTCTTCTATTTTGTGGATTTTAAATAACCCCACAGATAAAAGTCACAAGGGTTTATTTATATCTGGTGATGTTGGTAACCATAATATTCCTTTATCATAAACTGTAGGAAATCTGATGGACAGGACTCTTCCGTCGAAAGTATTGTGTAAGTATCGTAAGCTGAGAGGACATCACATAGAACATGTTTTGCACAAGGGGACTAATTTCCCATGTGTAGAGAAGGTAAAGTAAAACTTTCATGCTTTTATTTCAGTTAATAAAAAAATACAAACCTTTTAAAATGGCATGTTTAAAAAATCACCATATATATATATATATATATATAAAATGAGCACCCAGAAATATTGCTCGAACAATGAAAGTTACGTACAAGGCCTGCATTTAGGTTATAAACAAAACGTGTTGTGTCGAAAGAGTTTGCAAATCGCAAAAGATGCCTTGCACAGTTGGTGCTTGCGAGATATAACCATTTATCCGTGGTCGCATAACCCGACAATCAGATAAGTCACGGGTCTGCGGGTCACTTGGGAGTGAATTCAAGACGCGTTGAGGTGGGTCACGGGTCATGAGGTTGATCTGCCTAACCTGGGAGTGGGTCAAGGTGGGTCAATACTATGATTAGGTGGGGCACAAATTTCCAGTCGAATTTTAAAATTTTTTGCTTTTTTAGTGTTCATCTGGGGTGGATTGGTTTGCAAACGAAGGAGGCTGCTCTTCCTGGACTCAGTGGAATAGCTAGTCTGTGTTCGTGATGCAGGCATGCAGCAGCCAGTCGGAGAGGCATTTCAGCATTCAACACAAGTAATATCATACGTCCACAGCGCGTACTACTGGCACCGGAAGCAGTAGAATCACCGTGCATCGCTTTGAAGTATTACAAGAATTTCTAAACTACTGTTCACTGAAATAATCATTACTGTTTTATGGAAGAGAAGCTCGTGTGTGAGTCAGCTTGTATTTGTGTATCACAATAAAGATTTTGTATTTTGAAACAAAGTTTACGTTCTGATGTAATTGAAAAACGTTTTGTTCAATGTGTTGTTTAGGTCAGCAGGTTTGCCGGGTCAGTGAGTCGCAGGTAAAGTGGGTCACGGGTAAAGTGGGTCACGGGTAAAGTGGGTCACGGGTAAAGTGGGTCACGGGTCAGGTGCTGGACGGGTCACACGAGTCACAGGTCAAAGTTGGTGACCCGTTTCCAACTTTGCTGTCCACAAGTGAAAATGCACAAACAGAGAAATCCAGATTTGTGAAAGAGTTTCTTCATTTGAGGAAGCATTTCACTCCCATTCGTATTCGTGGTAAAGAACTAATATTTCCTTGCCTAAACTGTACCAAAGTGGGAAAGCCGTGAATGAGAATGACACGAAATGGGGATAGATCGATTTGAGAATTTGCCTTCTTTGAGATTCTCACTCGCTGATATCTCAATCTTGGACGCGGAATCAAATGGAAATGACATTCAGTGGGATGATACGGAAGGAAACATGGTCAAACTGCGTAAATATTAACCTCGCTTGAACGGATGTTTACGGGATCCTGAATGGCGTGATCGGTAAGAACATGGACTCGGAAACTACGTGATGTGGGTTCGATCGACCCCCACTGGTCCACCAGTTTCCCACCCAAATGCCTCTTTCTTTCTTTCCATTTAATTACTCAATGTTTTTTTTGTTTTTTTATTCTCATAATTATAATCCAGTATAACAGGGTTTTCATAAACCATTTCTTACTAACAGCGAAATAATAGTTTTATTATAATTTACTTGTAAAAAGAGTAAAACCAACATTTTTAGAGATTAAGAAATAAGCCCTTATAAAAATATTTAAAATTGGAGAAAAGGTTTGGGAGGTTCAATGAAATGATGGACTTTTTAAATCTTTTTTTACATTACTGAATGAAAAATAACTCCAATAATTAATTGGGGTCACAAAACGGTAAAAGATTAAGAGAGTTATCCATTCATCAACTAGTCAATCTTCGTATCTGTAAACTTACATCCATCAATCGTCGAGTCAAAGTTTGAATTCATCATTGATTCTGCCTTTTTGTTCAGTAGAATAAAGGAATTTGAATTTTCAAAATCAATCAATCAGTCAGTATGTCGGACTGAAGAGAAGGTAAAAAAGGGGTCACATTTCCCTGGATGTATTAGAGCAGGGGTCACCAACCTGGGCGGTAGCGCCCACTAGGGGGCTCACATTAAATGTAATTAAACATTTATTTCATTATTTATTTTATCGATTATGTTGATTTATTCTTTTTGATCTAAGGTGGGCGATAAGCTTTTTTAATTTTCAAAAAATCGTAAAAGTGGGCGGTGAACAAAAAAAAGGTTGGTGACCCCTGTATTAGAGGTTCGTTTAATATTTTAAATAGCTAACCTCAACTAACCGGACGGGACAAAATTTAACTATACTAACCTAAAATGAATTAAATCGACTTTCATACAGTCGAATCGGTCAGGTTTAGAAATTTCTGGTGTCTACTTTCTGGAGGTTACCTTTATGCAGTTGTTCATCCTTGTTCCTTTCTCGAGAGAATAAGAACACTTGAAAGAATTAGTTTAAAGATACCTTCAAACATCTATTGAAATAATAAGGGACAATAAAAAACAAACTCATTCGGTATATGAAAAGCAAAGAATATTCCAAACTATGTGACACAAACGCGACACATACACGGAATACAGTAGACATTCGGTAATCCGATGTCCGATTTCTCCTATTTAGTCGAGTAGCGATTGAGACCATTCATCGCTTACTCCAACGCCTCATCGTTTAATCCAACGATCGCCCATCCACAATTTTTCCCTCCAAAATCAAACCGTGCGCCAAAATTTCAGCCAATCCAGGCGGCCGAGTAAGATGCATGTCCCAATCCTGAGCGAGTATCAACAGCCAATCAGAAAGCGCGTTATGCGACGTCTCGAGCATATAATACTCATAAATCTTAATCGCTTGGCGTCTTAGTAACTCATCGTTTAATCAGACGATTTGGGTATTCCGAAGGGGTTCTGGTCGTCATCTGGTTGGATTACCGAATGTCTACTACGATACAGGTAAAGGATATTGAGTTATGATTTCTAGATACAGACGGTTAATTTGCTGATAATGTGAGTTATGAAAATAAAAATAATAATTAATTAATAATAATAATAGTAATATTGAGATTTCTTTTTCCTCCTCCTTTTTGTTCTCCTACCTTTGATTTCCTGATGTTTCGTTCATATACTGTGAACATCTCCAGAATTTCCTTGATATTGATCCACTTGGAGCGAAACGACAACCACTGTATACATACTAAATGCTTCTCATAAATACCCACAATCTTTTTCTCTACGGTAGTTGTACCACGCGTTGAAAAGATTGTGGGTATTTATGAGAAGCCTACAACATACGAGTATATAGGTGACGTTTCTCTCCAAGGTGAATGTGAATCATTATCAAGGAAACCCTTAATATGTTTGCAGTATATGAACGAAACGTCAGGAAATCTAAAATAGGAGAACAAAAAGGAGGAAGGAGAAATCTCAATATTTACAACTTAAGATTTTTGGCTATTTAATAATAATAATAATAATAATAATACCCTTCGGGATTTGTAAATAATACTGAGGTGTCCAAAACGAAGAAACAACATCATTAGGCTGCTATGAATCACTAAAAATTGGCACTGATCCAAATTTGTTTTCTTCTAACCATTTAAACATATTACAGTCATTTAACATGTCTCCTTCCATCCATCTCATACGTTTTCCTTATTCTATTTTTTCCCCTCATTTTGAAAGAAAAATTCTCTCGAGATTATCATTTTCGATAAGCGGAATATAATTTCCCCTCGAGTATATTGTAGGCTCGAAGTAGCTAAGTTGGAGTAAAATTTATATCAAACAATGGATATCGACCATTTTGTTTGTTGTTAGTTACTAATTTTGGATCACTTTAACATATTGCTTCCCAAAGTGTTCGGGAAGCAATATGTTAAAGTGATCCCTCCTGGGAAGCAATATGTTAAAGTGATTAACACTGGGAAGCAATATGTTAAAGTGATTAACACTGGGAAGCAATATGTTAAAAAGAGAAAGGTTGGTTGGTTAGAAAGAGGTTGGTAATCTAGGCTAACTAACGAAAATATCACGACCTAACCTAGCCAATCGTCAAGGGCGTACAGTTGACATAACGATTGGTTAGGTTAGGTCGTGATAGTTTCGTTAGTTAGCCTTATAAGGCTAACTAAAGAAGGCTGGGGGCCCTGATCTTCAGGTGATCCAAATATTTTTTATATTCACAAAAAATGGCAAAGCATAATAAGTTAAGTTGTCCATAAATTTACATTTTCTCGACTAGCTAATCTCTAAATATTATAAACTATTGTAATGTAACTGTAATTGGTTGTGTAATGTCTATTTTTGGGAAGCAATATATTAAAGTGATTAACACTGGGAAGAAATATGTTAAAGTGATATATACACTGCGAAGCAATATGTTAAAGAGAGGTTCCTGGGAAGCAATATGTTAAAGTGATCCCTAATTTCTTTTTTATTCACTGAAACGACCACTTTATTTCAGAATGAAGCATGACTGTTTCTTTTTATATTACATAATTTCACTTTCAGCTATTCTTAAACTGGAAATTAGCTATATAAATTTTAATACACAAAATATGAAAATAGTTACTAAAAATAGTTGCTAAAATAGTTATAGTATACAGTGTATAAAAACTAGGAAAAAAGGAAATATAAAATGTGGGCAGTGATGACGACTCGGGTATGCATGAACCTGCGTTACGGGAATAAAATTGGTTACATTTATTACATAATAATAATAATAAATGCCTCCGAAGACCTGCGATACGTTATTCTTGCAAACCAATTCCATCGACTGGAAATTAAAATTTTAGCTAATCATTTTTGGACTTAATGAATGTCATTCTCTGCCATGCTTCATTATAATTTTCTTCTAAATATGGTTTTGTTTTCTGTGGAAGCAAATAAACAGTGCATAGTAGTAACGTAATTTAAGCAAGGCAATTAGGCAATATATTCCCAGCATTTGTGCTTGGAATATTCACAGTAAATTTGTAGGTAATGTATTCCTGTGACAAAGAGATTCTATACAAATCTCTTGAGTTTTGAAATGACCAGTATACTAACAAAGTTTCACTTGAATACCGCTTCCGGATCGTTTGGTCAATGACCATATCATTGCCCTCTGCACTACCAACTTGTTTTGAAGGGAGAATCTGACCTGAGAATTGATCTAGGAAAATTTTATAGTGTGTGTGTGTGTGTGTGTGTGTGTGTGTGTGTGTGTGTGTGTCATTCTCCCCTCAAATGAATCCATCAATGGCAAATAAAAGTTTCACATCAGTGAATGCACCTATTTTTAAATGCGAATATATATTTCTAAGCAATTTAATTAGATTTAGTTACATAAAATTCAAACACTAATAATAATTGCTGAAATAAAAGTAGTGCAATCAATGGAACTTTCAAAGTCACTCAATGCATCAGAACAATGAGTTCAATTTTTATCTGCTCTTGTTATATTCCAGGGGAAGCGCACGCGCACGCGCACACACACACACTCTTTCTCTCGTGCCAACGGCGAATGAGTCTGGTCAGGCAGTGCCGACAGCAAACGAGACTGCTCAGGCAGAGCCTTCGGCAAACGAGACTCTCCAAGCATTGCCAACGGGAAACAAACCTGGTCAAAATAAGGTAACGGCAGCGTAAATAACTTAAATGTTTAATGAGAGGTCTATTAAAAATCAATATGATGAATTTGTAATACTCGTCACTGTAGAAGATTCCGACGTTATAGCGATAACCGAGAATCGTGTACATACGTCTATTCCAGATTTCAAAGGGGAGTTTCAGCTTTAGGGGTACAAAATGTTCCATAAAGATAGGGTATACAGGGAGGGGAGGAGTGATTCTTTACTTCAAAGAACATATATATCCTATAAGAAAACACCTCAACACTGCAAGCGAAGTTATTTTGGTCCACCTCATTCTACGAAACAAATCTCTCCACGTATAGAAAACCTCACCACTCTACTGAATTGGATCACAACCTTTCTAACATACTGGGTCAAACTATATACGAAAAATTAGATTTAATTATCACAGGCCTGCGATGGTTTTGTTGTCCGAAATATTTTATCACTTATATAGTCATTCCAGCTCAACTGGTACAGATTTCAGAAAGTTGGTCGGGTGACCATCTCCGATTTTCTTCAAATTTTCAGGGTTGATTCATACACCATTCAATAGCTTAAATCTAAAATTTTAGCTTCCTCAGTCAAAAACGTTAAATTTTATGGTCGCTTAAATGGCCCCCACCTTCGACAAAAAATGCCCATGTTGGGCTTGATCGGCCAACGCCTTCATTTTGAGAGGCCTTGAAAAGTGTCTTCTAATAGGAGTAGAAGCTTCAAATTTGTCATGCCAATACAACTTCTGGTGGGCTTTTCAATTTTGCAAGCAAAAAAGGCTGTGGAACAAATAGTTTCTAAGTTACAAGGGCTTAAATATGGCTCCATTTTGAAGCTTGCATCAATTCCTCCCACTTTTACGACTCTACCATTTTCAAAAGTTTTAGTTCTACATCAATCACAGCTGTTTTAATACTCCTAATAGTCTCTATGGGTTGTAAATTTATGAGTGAAATAAAAAAATAACCAAAAAAAGGATTTATTTCTATTTTTAAAAATTTCCAAAAGTTGATATTTTCACAAAATTTGCAAAATTAACATCAACTTTGGGGCTTAATATAAAGGTGTCCGAAATTAGTCATGGAGTTGATACTTCTAGTAAAGAAAGATACATATGTGTACAAAAACATATATTAAGAAATAGATCTCAACTCAACTCCTTCATATAGTTTTGACTATTCAAAGAAAAGTACTTTTTGTGAAAAATTCTGAATTTTTTCAAAATTTTGAAATGTTTAAATTTCTTTTTACGACATTGAATTGTAATTTTACTTCCATTTTATTACTTGGTAAGTTAATTCACAAATGTTAAATTATCTAAATAAGTTTTACTCATAAAAAAGACATAATATATTAAGGAATAGATCTCAACTCAACTCCTTCATATAGTTTTGGCTATTCAAAGAAAAGTACTTTTTGTGAAAAATTCTGAATTTTTTCAAAATTTTGAAATGTTTAAATTTCTTTTTACGACATTGAATTGTAATTTTACTTCCATTTTATTACTTGGTAAGTTAATTCACAAATGTTAAATTATCTAAATAAGTTTTACTCATAAAAAAGACATAATATATACCTAGATTATTACTACATTTGCAATTAACACAACAGATGGACCAGCTTGTAGGCTCAATACTTGGATCTACCTAAGTAAATCATGTAGAACCGTGTTCTACTGCTCTTTAAGCACTTCCTAGTAATTTAAATTATGCAGTTAGTACAGATAAACTAGCAGTAACCACCATTTTCAGTACAAAACCTTAAATTTAAGTAGCTTTGTTGTATTACTTCCCTTAATACAAGTGTACAGTACTTAGCTATATACTGTACAATAATGAATTCCTGAGTTTTTAAGCATGTGAATTATTGGCTATAAGTTCATATTTTTTTTAATATGTGTTGTTTTATGTAAATTTGTATGTAAACTTATATATAGCTAATAACTCTTATGTTTAGACACTGACTCAGGAATTTATTATTGTACTCAGGCTTTAAGTCTGATTGTCTTCAACACTCCATGGCCTCACAGCCATAAATTGGCAATTTATTATTCAGCTTGATACAGGTCTGTAGTTACTTAGGCTTTTTTTTAAATACTCCTCAATTTTAGATAAACAATCATTTGATAACTTGTACTGTCTCCCCATTTTCCCAGCAACTGTAGGTGGTTCAATTGAACACAAAACATGGAATGGAATCCAGCAAATGTCCTCTTGTTCAGGCCATTTAAAAGGATTCTTTTTCATGAAATTTACTAATAGATCCTTCTCAGTATCACACACTTCAACTATGTTTCCAACAAACCAGTCACCTTCATAGAAACAGGCCACATATGTACCAGGTTTATATTGGTAAGCCACATTTTCTTGTGTAGCATTGAGGAAGGAAAGTTGTACGTTAAAGAAATTTTCATCACTAGAAATTTTGTACAGTTTAATGCCTGTTGATGAAGGTCTAAAGCAGTGATATGAACGGGTTCCTGGGATTGTCTTAATTAAGGAATACCTTTTTTCTAACTCAAATAAATTAGCATTTTCTTCAATTTTAGCTGAATCAATGTACAGAAATTGTATACCATTAATATTAGATTTGCACCAATTGAACATCTCTTTTGGATTGGTGATGTGACCTTTACTTGTTGCTTGTAGACTTGCCTGGGCAACTAACCTTTTGACGGTGCCACCAACACCATCACACTGTAGGGCGGGTCATACTATGCATTTTTTTTAAATCAATGGAGAGGGGTGTTCAAATGACATATTTTGGTGTATAGAACACAATTCTGAAGAAAATATTTAATTCTGATAACCCTAACCTACATCATTTTGCAGTTGATTATTATTAAATTGTTGATTATTTTACTATTGTAGTTACCCCAGAATATTTCTTCTCACGTTTTCTATCATGGCTGCTCACGTTATCTCTCATAGAGCATTGTTCTAACTAATTCATATAAACACATATAATGTAATTCATATAATAATAATAATATTTAAATACTCAAATAAAAAGGTGTGCCATTCCACTTAATTGTAATTATCATACAGTTTGGTATATGAAATATTTTGACAGTTTTCTGGCGCGCATAAGGCCATTTTCTGAGCCACCTTTCTCAGAGGCTAGAATGTAACGTTTCAGAACATTCTAAAACGTTTTGTGAAATATTTGAAGTGACTCATGATTTATGAAGCTATTTTACCAGTAGCAGAGAAGGCAGCCAGGAAGGATGTTAAGAGATTTTTGGCAGATGGTGATGAGGATCTGGAATTGGAGAGAAGTGGTGATGAAGATGAGTTTGTTCCTGAAGTTGAGCTCTTCCCTCAAACTGACCCTGAGCCAGCAGCTTCGGCAAAGGTACAGAAAAACTATGATGAGATTCAAAACATTGCCCTTGCTAGTGTAAGGTATGGCATAGGGCTGAGGCCAACTGCAGCGATAGCAACAGCAGCTCTGATTGACGCAGGAATCATCACAGAAGACAATACAAGTAAAGTGATTGATAAGAGCAAGGTCAAGAGAGCACAGGAGAAGTTGATGAGAGAGCTGGGGGAACAGTTCGAGAAGAAGTGCAGGGAGGAGGGGGGATCTCTTGCATCCTCTTTGATGGGCGGATTGACCTGACCAATGTGATGATGGAAGCTGAGGGCAGTGACCAATCTTTTCCCGCAAAGATCAAGGAAGAACACTATAGTGTTGTTAGTGAGCCTGGCAGCTACTATCTGTTCCACTTTACCCCAGAGAAAGCAACTAAAGAGGAGTCACATGCGGAGAAGATTGCTAAGGTCCTATTTGCCTGGCTGAAAGAGAGGGGTTATGATAAGACCTTGTTGACCATTGGAGGAGACTCAAATGTCAACACTGGTGTGAAAGCTGGAGTAATGCGTAAGCTGGAGCTGCACCTGGGGAGAAAGCTAGTCTGGTTGGTGTGCAACCTGCACACTGTTGAACTTCCCCTGCGCCATCTCATTGTTGACCTTGATGGCCCTACTCTGTCAGACAAAAAATTATCCGGGCCAATAGGAAAGCTTGATTCTGCTACGGTCTACAACACCCATTGGGTAAGTTGTGAGAATTTCGATTAGGCAGCATCCTACGTCACATTGCTACGGGAATTAATTCAACTGGTAGATACGTGAGAAGGCAGGGACTAAAACTCACAATCTCACCCCTTGCATAGATGTTACCTACCTGTTGAAACACAAGATTTCGGGCGCCTTCAGAGCCCAATCTGCGACCTTCCATCTTCTACTTATTGCCGATCGCTAGCCCTATGGGCCGCCATAGGCACCGGGGAGACAGTTGCTCCGACAAGCCGAGGCGTTGGGCGCGCGATTGATGGAAAATTTTGGCCGCAGTCATAGGCCCTATGACGCGCTACTTATAAGTCAACGAGTGGGTTATAGAGCGTTGTACGGTCAGGCTGGGATCACCCCGGCCCTACCTTTTCATAGGTGCTTTCAGCCACGGTCAAACTTCGATAGGTACCCGGGGACGTGAACCGAGAATTAATTGAACGGCTTCAGAGGCTACTTTGCGCGGCTACTAGCTCCATTCGCAAAATTCTCCAGGTTGTCCCCGGCACACGTTTAGACTCATCGGCGATCCCATACTCCGGGAACCCAATACGAGGCCTATCCATAGGCCTATGGCTCTGGGGAGAAGATTAGATTAGATTTCCCCCCGACTCCTAGCCTTACACAAATTCATGGAATCATAGGCTAACCGACGTGGTGCAAGGTACGGTCGTCACGTGTTGTCGTACCCCGAAAGACTTATCGGGTCCCCTTGACTCCGGGAACCCAATACAGCCTATCCATAGGCTAATGGCTAGGGGAGAAGATTCCCCCCGACTCCTAGCCCTATAAATGGAATCATCGGCTAATCGACGTAGTGCAGTCGTCAATCACGTGACCAAAAAGAAAGCTACCATTTCATAGGTGCTTTCAGCCACGGTCAAACTTCGATAGGTACCCGGGGACGTGAACCGAGAATTAATTGAACGGCTACAGAGGCTACTTTGCGCGGCTACTAGCTCCATTCGCAAAATTCTCCAGGTTGTCCCCGGCACACGTTTAGACTCATCGGCGATCCCATCACTCCGGGAACCCAATACGAGGCCTATCCATAAGGCCTATGGCTCTGGGGAGAAGATTAGATTAGATTTCCCCCCGACTCCTAGCCTTACACAAATTCATGGAATCATAGGCTAACCGACGTGGTGCAAGGTACGGTCGTCACGTGTTGTCGTACCCCGAAAGACTTATCGGGTCCCCTTGACTCCGGGAACCCAATACAGCCTATCCATAGGCTAATGGCTAGGGGAGAAGATTCCCCCCGACTCCTAGCCCTAGAAATGGAATGATCAGCTAATCGACGTAGTGCACTGGTCAATCACGTGACCGAAAAGAACACCTCCCACATCGGTGGGGGATGGGGGATCTCCTGAGTCCCGGACCTCTTCGTAAATTGCTTCAAAATCTATGCTGAGGGGGAGAAACTGGTCGTTCCCTGATAGGGACATAGGTCCTATACCCAGGGAACTCACGTAACGCCAGTTTCAGTCCCACGACAGACTTTGATATCAATCCAAATTTCACCCGAATCTCTGTTGGCCCTCCACTGATCAAGCTTCCTGACAAGGTCATTCAAGATCTCTCAACTGATCAATACTATGGCTATAAAATTGTCTGTGCAGTCAGGGATGGAGTACTTCCTGCAGGGCTGGCTCTGTTAGAGATAAGACCAGTAAACCACAGCGAACAGACTTCTCAGGCTCTGGGTGTCAAAGCACGGACTTAAAGGAAAGAACCTGAAGATTCTGCAATTCATTGTGGAATTCATCATTGGAGTGTATTACCCATGTTGGTTCAACGTGAAGGTCAAGCACTCCTGGATCGAAGGGCCTAGGCACATCCTCTTTCAGCTGGACTGCCTCAAGTCCCAGAGAAAGGAGGTGCTGGATATTGTGATACCAACTGTGAGAAGATCTGCTTGGTATGCCCACAGTGAAGTCATCCTCCAAACACTACTCTGCTCTGAGGATCAGAAGGAGAGGATTGAAGGGGTGGAGAGAATCCTGGCCATCAGGGGAGAGGGGGACCCGGACACTCAGCTGGGGGACTCCTCTGTTAGGAGCAGGAGGACACCTGACATCAATTGTGATGCTTCCAGCATCGGTGACTTGATCAGCTGGTCAGAAGGTGTGTCAGAGCCACCTCTCACCTGCTCTCTAAGCACCTCAGAGGTGAAAAACTTCATCAACACCCCGATGGAGTGCGCAACTGGCCTTGCCACACACAAAGCATTGAGAGGGTTGTTAAAATGGTGACTGAGGCTTCTGCTAAGTATCTCACAGGAAAAGAGGGATGGAGGGATCAGGGCTCAGGAGACCAGCAGGAAGCTGATGTCCAAGTCTGAGTCAAAGCAGGATTTGTGCAACCTGGCAAAGTTCAAGATGTCAGGAGAATGATCTTTGTAATTATATCCAGTGATATACATGCAGTTCACCTATTAATAAATATATGTAAAGTTGATTTGGCCTTGTCAATATAAATGATTTACCTTATATCTTTTAATATATTATAAAGGGGTTCAAAAGGGTAAAATTGGCAATTTAGAAATACAAAATGATGTAGGTTAGAGTTATCCTATCCAAAAAATAAGCTCATATTTGAATTCCACATGTAAAAACACATAATTTAGACACCCCTGATGGTAGGATTTCCTTCAGATTCATGTTGTCACCTGAGTACGACCCGCCCTACCATCACAGGGGCTCTTTCCGTGAGAGGTGGCAAAAAAGTTCCATTCACATGTTAGTTGGAAATGTTTTTCATGTAACACTGAATTAATGATGTTTTTATAGTTTTTATATTGACTTGCTGCGCCATCGCTAAAGTAACAAATATGTTTTAGTTTAGGATTCTGACTTTTAAGTAATTTCAAGGCTTCACATAAAAAAGAATGAACTGCAGTTGTGTTGTGTGTAAGTGAATCTGATATTACACAAAAATTTGTAACTTTTAGTTCACCATCAACTTTTTGATAGCAGACTACCGGATGCAAGGTAGCCTGGGTATTGTCCCAGTGATGCCCTTGTACGGCATCCTGAATTATAAAACTATAGTTTTCAGAGAAGTCAACAAGCACTAATGCTGTAGAATCATTGAGGTTTTCTTTACAGTCGGACAAATATTTTGATTGGGCTTTTGCTATGAAATGGTGTACTTTCAACTTTTTTGCACTTTCACATATGTCTTCTACTACATTCGAAACACTTTTTGTCATTGTGATCAGTTGGGTATGGTCTGTATGAAGCCACTGCTTAAAAGAAACCTCATCATCCATGTCATAATCATAGTTTTCAAAAACGGTAAGAAGCCAATCCTGTAATTCATTTAAACCAGGACATGTTTTGCAGTTATTAATCATGCAGTTTCTGGTTTCAGTGTTGCAGACTATTTTCCCTAGTAACTCTCTTAATTCTACTTTGACGGGGAGTGATTCACATAAAAGTTTAAAGTTCTGGTGTATTTCACAAATGCATACATTGTGTGATCCTTTACTCCCCACACCCATACACCATTTTGGTCTCAGTTCAAAAAACTTTGATTTGGAGATTTTGTCGTTTGGATATTTATTTTTGTAAAGCGTATATAATTCTCTGATATTTGTCAACAACAGTATTTTCTGCTTGTGAACCTTCCCTTGTGGTGTTTTTATTGATTTGTAGTCTTTTTTACCAGGGCATTCTCTAGTATATTCATTGTTTTGGAAAAATTCTATCACTCTTTCCTTTATTTCATCGCTTATACCCTTGCTACTCTTTTTATTTCTCATTATATAGGAAGGATACCTTCTTTTCTCTTTAAGGCCCTCACAGCATTAACCATTCTGGCTGACACTTCAAATTCTTTCATAATTCTTTCTCTGGACCAGGTTTTACCAATTGGAAGGAGTGTTAGAATTTGTATCTTTTCTTGTCTTGTACTAGTTTTACACTTTTCTTTCAGTTCCTCTATCATATGCTGATAACACTTTTCTTCCTCACTCTCTATAGGTTTCTCCGCTTCCTCATCCAAAATGCTAGGCTTCATATGAAGTACTTTTGACAGCTTTGATTTTGTTGATGTTTCAGTTTGCTTTAGTTTCCTTTTCGCGTAAAACTTTCGATCTCTTGCTCTTACATACTTAATGGGTGAGCATTCAAGTGAACCTAACGTTTCGTCAAATGTCTCCTTAACTATTTCTTCTGGAACATATTCATCACTACCTGAGTCTTTTTCATCTTCAACCGTCTTGGCTCTAAAGAAGCATGTTGAGCAAAGTTTCTGTCCTGGTATCAGATTCAGTCTAGTTGCTATGTCTTTGTCAATAATTTGTAGTGATTCTGCAAATAAAGTAGGGTAATGTAAACTCTAAACACATTGGAAAATAATTTTAAAACCTCAACATTTGGTTATAGGCTATTCGTATAAAATATTCAAAACATATGCATTCAGTAGCACAGTATATAGCCTACCCTATTAAAATTAAATAGCTAATTTAGGTTACAATTTACAATATAAACTTCTTTATGAAATATAAATATATTAGTACCTATATTTACTTACTTGTTATCTTCTTTCGATGATTTCTCCATGGATCTTGGCAGTTACGTTGCATTTGTTGGTAATGCATTTCAAACATTTTTTCATGGTGGTAGCATACAGTAGCACTATTTGGATTGATTACAGTTGCTTTTGTTCTCCACAATAGCAGTTTCCTTGTTTCATCTGTCAGCTCATGTAAGGTATACATACCCACCTTCCTGGTGAGTCTGTGTTCATGACATGGATCATCCAAGTACATACCAAAGCTGCACTTTGATTCTTGATTAGAATAAGCCATTATTACAGGCAGTAAAATTAAGTTAATTGCTCTAGTTAAATTTTCTGAAAATAAAAGATCATGATCTATAAAATAGGCCTGGACATTAATGATTAACCATGTTTTACATATATAAGAATATACAAAGCGAAATGAGCTACCCAGAGCCCTTCGAGTCGCTGGTTGTTTTGACAGACATTAAATTTCTTGTATGTTTTAGACTTATTTACATATTATTACAATTGTAAATCAACTTAATAAGTAATAAAATGGAAGTAAAATTACAATTCAATGTCATAAAATAGAAATTTAAAAATTTACAAATTTTGCAAAAATTTGAGATTTTTTACAAAAAGCACTTTTCTTTGAATCACCAAAACTATATGAAGGAGTTGAGTTGAGATCTATTCCTTAATATATGTTTTTTTACACATATGTATCTTTCTTTACTAGAAGTATCAACTCCCTGACTAATTTCGGACACCTTTATATTAAGCCCCAAAGTTGATGTTAATTTTTCAAATTTTGTGAAAATATCAACTTTTGGAAATTTTTAAAAATAGAAATAAATCCTTTTTTGGTTATTTTTTTATTTCACTCATAAATTTACAACCCATAGAGACTATTAGGAGTATTAAAACAGCTGTGATTGATGTAGAACTAAAACTTTTGAAAATGGTAGAGTCGTAAAAGTGGGAGGAATTGATGCAAGCTTCAAAATGGAGCCATATTTAAGCCCTTGTAACTTAGAAACTATTTGTTCCACAGCCTTTTTGCTTGCAAAATTGAAAAGCCCACCAGAAGTTGTATTGGCATGACAAATTTGAAGCTTCTACTCCTATTAGAAGACACTTTTCAAGGCCTCTCAAAATGAAGGCGTTGGCCGATCAAGCCCAACATGGGCATTTTTTGTCGAAGGTGGGGGGCCATTTAAGCGACCATAAAATTAAAAGTTTTTGACTGAGGAAGCTAAAATTTTAGATTTAAGCTAATGAATGGTGTATGAATCAACCCTGAAAATTTGAAGAAAATCGGAGATGGTCACCTGACCACCCCTGTACCAATTGAGCTGGAATGACCTATAGTAATTTTTGCACGCTGATTCCGAAAATAATATTCATTTTTCGCCATCACGTACAGATTTTTCACAAAATGTCATATTTCATACTACATAAGTAAGTAATTTTCATTAAATTTTGATTAAAAACTACTGCCTATAAATGCTTATAAATGCTTGGTTTCATCAAGACATCAAAGAAATGGAGAAGAGATATCAGGGAAGGTGGGACATCAGCATGATAGCTGATTACTGCTGGATGTTGAAACGGGATACTCCAGAATTATTACATAAAAGAAAAGGAACAGCGCGTACATTCGAGACTAAAAGGCATAGATCTCCCAAGAAAACTCGGGACAAAAAAATGAATATGTAAATGACGTTGTCTTCTTTCTTTCTAAAGATGTTTGCATTTGTAATTAGTATAACAAAGCGAAATAGGTACCTAATGTAAATTGAAATAAATAATATTTATTTATGTTGTTTTTTCCCTTCCAGTTTGCAGAAAATCCTTACGTGATAGAAAAAATGGACACCTTATTCGAAATCAGCGTAGTTGAATTATATAAAATCGGTTATTAGTAAGAAAACAACTCTTACAAAGTTCTCATTCGCAGGCCTGTGTTATGGGTGACTAATTGTGGTAGATGAAAATAGATTGGGAATTCAAATTTCTGATTTATTGACCCAATGGGTGACGGAACCAACTAAAAGGGATAATATTTTAGACTTGATACTAACTACTGAAGACATCTAATATCTGATCTAGCAGTATGTGAGCCCTTAGGGAACAGCGACCATAATCTAGTATGCTTCAATATTAATACCCCAGTACCTAAATCATTAAATCTCGCGCACCAACTGGACTTTCGCAGGGCTGACTTTGGTGGCCTCAAAAATAGCTCAAATGACTTAATGTTGCTCAACAACAACGACATAAACAATACTTGGTATTCAGAGACGGAGTGAAGTCATAGATAGACAAAACACATTTGTACCTCTCAAAATCAGGCCTACAATTGTTCTCTATTGATCCTCCTAAGTGGTTCATCAACGACATTAGCTCTGCTAGAAGGGGAAGAAACAAAGTGTATATGCAGTGTAAAAGAATGCCTGATTATAGGCATAAACAAAACTTTATTTGGTGGCGTGTTAAGACAGATTAGAAAAGTGAAACAAAGAAAAGAACTTAGAATTGCTTTTGTCTGTAGAACCAATCTTCAAGAATTTTTCAAAATGTAAACAACAGAAAGTCAATTAAAAGTAGATCTATAGGTCTTATCACAGATGAGACAAGAGAATTAAAATTCCGCGATGCTGACATAACTATCGTGCTAAATAACAGGTGTGTCGCGCGGCACAATGACAAATATGCCGAAACAAAGTTTTGAGGAAAACGGCTTTAAAGTTTGTGAAAAACTCATAACTTTATTAAAACAGATGTAATTCGATTTTTTTTTTAAATTTTGTAAGTAATTTTATGAGCACTGAATGAGTGAGTAATTATTAAATGATAAAATGGTTGATTCGTCATTGTGCCGCGCGACACCTCAATTTGTTCACGTCAGTTTTCACTAAAGAGTTAACCACGAATATCCCTGCAACTAAAATTCTCATTCAGAGGAACAAAACGAATTTAGACTGCATTGGTTAATCTCGTGATAAAATTCTCAAAAAAAAAAAAACAATCAATAAAATGCACACCTTCAAATCCCCTGGTCGGTATCATCCCATTCAATGTCATTCCCATTTCATTCGGCGCCTGAGAGTGGGAAAGCTGAGAGTAGGAATCTCAAAGGAGGCATTTTCAAACCGGTCTATTCCCAGTTCATGCCATTCTCATTCTCATCCACGACTTTTCCACTTTGGTATACGATAGGTTAGGCTAATGTTAGGTTAGGTTAAATTAAGTTAGGTTGGGAAATATTAGCTATTCCCATTTGGCGCCTTTATCGCGAATGGGGACGGAATAACATTATTTCTCAAATCTGTATTTCTCACTCTGTGCACTTTCACTTGCGGGCCATGAATCTGAGTAGAATCAACAGTGTTGATTACTCTAAACATTTTATTTACGTTAAACATGACCCCCGACTCCAAACAACAGCTGGAAACTTGAACCAAAACGGTAGAGTACGGGTATTTGTAGACACTTCTTTACGTATGAAGTTGTCAAATACTGAAATAAGCTAACCCTTGAAGTAGTTTCTAGCGATTATTACCCATTCAATGGCATTCCCATTCGCGGGCTACAAGTAAGAATGTACAAAAGTGAAAAATCCACATTTGAGAAAAGCGTTTCTTGATTTGGGAAACAATGTCACTGCATTCCCACTCGCAGCAAACGGCACTGATAAGGAATGTTTAATATTTCATAACCTAACTTACTTTAACCAATCAAAACGTAACTTATCGTATCCTAACCAATCATAACCTAACCTAACCTAACCAATTGTAACCTAACCCGGACCAAAGTGGGAAAGGTCGTGGATGAGAACGAGAATAACATGACTTGGGAATAGACCGATTGGAAAATGCCTCGTTTGAGTTTCTCACTTTCTCATTCTTGGATGCGGAATCGAATGGGAATGACAGTGAGTGAAAGTAAACCGTTTTTAGCACCTTCGCCAATATGTTTAAAAACAATTTTGACCTAGTGTTACACAATATTCTTGAGTGAATCTTCTTACTTTCTGATTTTTGCGTCGATTATAGACATGGGTTTCGCTTATAAAAGTATCGTAAGTATCTTAAGTATCGAAAAAGTATCTTTTTCGCTTATAAAAGTATCTTATTTCGCTTAATCACTGTATGATTAAGTATCGGTAGCAAATGATCGGTTAATCATACAGTGATTTGTTCACCAATGTAAAAATATATTAATGATGATTACGTGTATATTCTCAGATCCCAATTGTTCTGTAAAATTTCTCGGCAGGTTTTTCTTTGGAAGTTGCTGAGTTTTCTTTTCAAACCTGCCCATTTTGGGCAGGGGGATAAGTAGGAGGGGCGAGCAATCTCGATTTTGTGTTTGTTCTTCATTCTGTGAGCTTGTCTGCGGCTGCTTGAAAGATATGGGTGCGAGCGTCGGGTGTATCTCCTTTTCTCTTATGTATATTTGGGTGGCGCAAAAGTTAGGAACCATAGGCACATTTTATTAAATTATAATAAGTGTTCCAATTGGTGGCCTTCCACTTGGAGACACTTTCTGACGCGTTGAATGCATGATGTTTGAACATTCTTTAACACATTGGTACTGATTTTGGCACACTCAGATGTGATTTTATCCTTTAGAGAACGTATGGTTCTGGGTCGATCAGCATAGACTACCTACTCGAGATGGCCCCACAAGAGAAAGTCAAGAGGCGTGAGGTCTGGAGCAGGCATGGGGTTGATTATTAACCATAATCAAATAATCATAATCTATGATGGTGATTATGCAATCATAATCAATTCATAATCAAAATTAGAAAATATATATAGGGTGTACAACTGTACATAAAGTCAGGATCTATTTTTGTGAAATAATTATTTTTTTCTATTTTTCTTTTCAGAAGCCCTTAGAATGAATACAGAAGAGCGTGTGGCAATAGTAATTTGGCGAATCGAGGGAAAGAAATACAATGACATCAGAGAGAAGTTTAGAAGGAGATTTCATAAGCTGGGGCCAATAGACAAGACAATACGAAAATTGGTGAACAAATTTAAACGAACGGGATCTGTAAATGATGAAGCAAGATCAGGACGACCGTGTATGTCAGATCTTACCGTGAATGCAGTACGCGGAATTATCACTGAGGAGCCACGTACGTCCGTTCGTGCTGCATCACACAGACTCGGCCTCCCGACGTCATCTGTGCACAAAATTCTGAAAGTTAATTTGCAGAAGAAAAGCTATCATTTGCAGGTTTTACATGAGTTACATGAGGAAGATTTCCCTCGACGAAGTGCTGTGTGTGCTGATCTCGTAGAACAAATCTGAAGTGATAATTTAATGGACAACATTCTCTTTAGTGATGAAGCCACTTTCCATACGTGTGGAAAAGTAAATCGCCATAACTGTCGAATTTGGGCAGATGAAAGACCGAATGATTTCGTCCAAAATTGGGAAAGAGACTCACCTAAAGTTAATGTCTGGATGGGTTTAACAAAATCTAAGGTTTACGGTCCTTTTTTCTTTGCTGAAGCTACAGTTACGGGGCTTATTTATCTGGACATGTTGCAGCAATTCCTTGAACCTCAGCTGATTGGGGATAGGATTGTTAGTACCGTCGTCTATCAACATGATGGTGCTCCTTGTCACTATGCCAAAATTGTTCAGGATTATCTAAATGGACGTTTTCCAAATCGCTGGATCGGACGCGGAAGCAACAGACCTTGGCCAGCGAGATCACCAGATTTAACCCTTTTAGATTTCTTTGCATGGGGCTTTATCAAATCGCACATCTATCAGACGAAGATTACGAGTCTTGAAAACTTACGTGCACGTATACGAACTGCTGCAGATAACATAACCCCGCAAATGTTCCAGAATGTGTTTAGAAATGCTGCGGAACGATTTGAGCTGTGCAGGGATACTGATGGGCGTCACGTCGAATCCTACTCTTAATTATTTAATAAATGTTACCACTTTATCATTTTATGATTGAATTCCATATAATTTCCAAGTGCTTCACAAAAATAGATCCTGACTTTATGTACACCCTGTATAATCATAATCAAATCAAAATCAAAATTTTAGAAAATATTATAATCATAATCAAATCATAATCAAAATTATGAATGTTATAATCAATGATTATTCAATGATTAAAGTGTATTATGTAAAATGTAATAAACATATCAATCGTTCACTGTAACTTCACCATGTGATAATGATGGAAGAATAATTTTACGTAAGATGTTTTCTTTGGTGACTTTTTGAGTGTAAAATATAGTACATATACTAGAATACTGCTGTATACACTGTACATTTATTCATTAACATATTCTGCTTGTATGCTATTACTTGTGATTCCATATTTAAATACACATAATCAATATCTGACATGGTAATCATAATTTAATCATATTTAACTGTGGCAAACAAATTCAAATTTTAATCAACATTTCTAAGCCATGTAATCATAATCTAATTATAATAAAAAATGTTAATCATAATCAAATCATAATCATAAATTTTTCGAGCCCACTAATCATAATCAATTCATAGTCAACATTTTTGCAAATCCACTAATCATAATCAAATCAAAATAAAAAAATTCGCACCCCACTAATCATAATCAAGTCATAAGCAAATTTTGTAATCAGCCCCATGTCTGGTCTGGAGACCGTGGCCATTCGACGGGCCCTCGCCGTCCGATCCACTTGCTTGGGAATGTTTCATCTAAAGAGCTCCGGACGATGGTTGCGAAATGTGATGGTGCACCATCCTGCTGAAACCACATCTCCGCCCGTTCTGCCAATGGAATGTCGTCTAGTATGGGTATTAGAAATGTTTGCAGCATATGCAGATATGTTTCACCTGTTACACTGCCGTCGAAAAAGTACGGACCAATCAACCGATCCCCCCCAGAGAGCAGCCCACACCATAATTCGTGGATCGAATTGCACATGTCCTTCCTCCATCCAGTCGGGATTCTCATTGGCCCAATAGTGTGCATTATGCCTATTGACACGACCGCTGAGGTGAAATATCGCTTCGTCGCTGAACATGATCCTTCATTGAAACTGTCGATGTTGTAGAAACCACTGGCAGAACTCTACACGACGGTCTGTGTCGTCACCGTTCAGCTCTTGAACGAGTTGGATTTTGTAAGGGTGGAAACGATTTGTTTAAGAATTCGTTGAATGGATCTTCTGGAGACACCCGTTTCCTGGGATAACTTTCTTAAGGATTTACCTGGGCTGTTTTCGAGGTGATTGAGTACCGTTAGTGATGTTGCTGCATTGGTTGAACTTTTTGGCCGGCCACTACGCGGCCGATCATGAACACTTCCCGTTTCTTTGAAGCGAGTGAACAGTTTTCCAACTGATGCCTGAACAACTGGCGGCCTCTCAGGGTGTTTGTCATTAAAAGCAGTAGCAACTGATCGGTGTGTGTTACCACGCCTTGCACACATTAAAACTATCTCCACCTGGTCATCTATTGTCAATTTCTGTGCCATAGGTTGAACAACAAATCTGAAAAGAACAAAACACACATCAAAACATAAATTATTAAAATGTGCCTATGGTTCCTGACTTTTGCGCCACCCTGTATATATGTTAAAAAAGATACAATCTTAGCTTAAACGAATACATTATATATATATATATATATATATAATATATTATATATATATATATATGATGAAAATAACCACGAAGGAAAAAGGAAACACAGAATGGTGCTCAAGCGCTTTCGTTTAATGACATCCTCAGGAACACTCAGGAATATTTGCATATATATATATATATATACAGGGCGTCCCAAAAAAATGTATACACACTTTAAATACTTATAAAGGCAGTGTTTATTAAAATACATTTCATTTTCAAAATGTAATAGAATCTACAGACATTATTTAATTGTTTTGTCAACGCCTGTTTTCAAACTGACGTCCGTTCTGGTCCAGGCACTGCTGATAACGCGAAGCAATGGAATCGCAAACATCACGAAACATTTCGTTTGGTATTTGTGTGCATTCTCGTTCAATGGCTGCTCTCAATTCAGCGACTGTTGCAGGTTTTATAGCGTAGACTTTGTCTTTTAAGTATCCCCATAAAAAAAAGTCTAGTCCGGATCATCTTCATTAATAGCATGGACTAATCTTGGAATGTAACTTTTCCATTGACAGCGCTTCAAAATGCGTTGGACAGACGATTCTGAAATTCCTACCTCACGACTCGCTTGCCGCACAGATTTTCTTGGACTTTGGTGATACGTTTCCAGTACTCTTTCTTGCTTTGTGGGGCTTGTCGATGTCCGTGGTCTTCCGGAACGCTTCTTGTGGACATTCTGAACAGTTCCATCGGCTTCAAACTTATCTCTAATTCGAGTGATGGTAAGTCGCGTTGGTGGATCTGTTTGAAACTCCCTCCTAAACTGTCTTTGCACTTCAACTGCGTTTTCACACTTCCAGTAGCATTTTAGAATGAATTTCCTTTGTTCAAAGCTTAGTCTGACTGCCATTATTAATTCTAATGGGTTTAACTTGGAAAGAAAGAAACATCAATTGAGCTATCAGCTGTTAAAGTGTGTATACATTTTTTTGGGACGCCCTGTATATATATATACAGGGTGTCCCCAAAAAAACTATATACTCTTTATAGCATCATATATTTTATAATTTAAAAAAAAACCAAACAATAAATTGTTATAGCAATTGCCAATGAAAGGTAAATTAGTAATCTAAGTGATCAAAATGTTATAGCGAGTTGTTTGCATATAAAATTTAATTAACTACGCCAAGTGCTCAAAATGTTCTCCGGCGGCATGAATGCACTTTCAATACAACAAAATCGTGTGGTCTGATGAAGCTACCTTCAAGCTGAATGGCACAGTAAATCGACACAACTGCAGGTACTGGTCACTTGATAATCCACACGTTTATGTGGATAAACATGTTAATGTACCAGGATTAACAGCATGGTGTGGTTTATCATCCAGGGGTTTGGTTGGACCATTTTTCTTTAATGGGACAGTTACCGGTGCCGCATATCTCAACATGCTGCGGACAGAAATTATACCTGCAGTTCGGAAGTTGTTTGGAAACGACGACTTTTACTTTCAACAAGATGGAGCCCCCCCTCATTATCATTGTGATGTCAGAAGGTACCTCGATGAAACGTTGCCTAACCGTTGGATAGGACGAAGAGGGAGCGTTGAGTATCCTCCACGTTCACCGGACTTGACTCCACTTGATTTTTACTTGTGGAGCTACCTTAAGGATGCAATTAGGGAAAAGTGCGGGAACATCACAGCATCCACATTAGTCCATGTCTGCGAATCAGTTAATCGACGCATTCAAAAGTGCATTCATGCCGCCGGAGAACATTTTGAGCACTTGGCGTAGTTAATTAAATTTTATATGCAAACAACTCTCTATAACATTTTGATCACTTAGATTACTATTTACCTTTCATTAGCAATTGCTATAACAATATATTGTTTTTTTTTAAATTATAAAATATATGATGCTATAAAGAGTATATAGTTTTTTTTGGGACACCCTGTATATATATAATGTAAAAACGATGCTTGTTTAGAAGTGTCCGCACAAGAAGAGGAGAGAAAACGAGCAATGAAAAATGAGGCACCTCCCAGGAATCGAACCAGGGATCATCCAATTGCCGGTCGGATATGATGATCCTGGGTTCGATTCCTGGGAGGTCTCATTTTTCATTGCTCGTTTTCTCTCCTCTTCTTGTGCGGACACTCCTCTAAACAAGCGTCGTTAATTACATTAATTATACTGTGTGTTGTCTGCAGTTAAATAAATAAATATATATATATATATATATATATATATATATATATAATATATGCACTAAAATCACAAAATAACACGTGACCTTATTAATCAGCAAACAACCACAGGGAAAAGGAAACACAAAGTCCGAGCGCTTTCGTGATATATTCACATTATCAAGGAGGAACAGAAAATTCCTCCTTGATAATGTGAATATATCACGAAAGCGCTCGGACTTTGTGTTTCCTTTTCCCTGTGGTTGTTTGCTGATATATATATATATATATATATATATATATATATATATATATATACAGGGTGGGCCGTAAGTTTCCATACATAGGAAAAATTAAACGTTTGTTTTTATGTTTCAGATACCCTAAGAATATGCGTTTGACGAAAGAGCAACGAATTGAAATCATACTGATGGCTGGGTCGGGAAGCAGTCGCATGGTTGCAATGAACTTTAACAGACAACATGGAACGAACATCACACACGACACTGTGGCAAAACTTATTAACAAGTTTCAGAAAACTGGAAATGTTGCAGATCAACCGCGAAGTGGTCCAAGACGTACAGCCACCGATGAAGACACAACAGCTACGATACTTACAGCGCTTACACGGAGTCCCAGAAAAAGTACACGACGGTTGTCTGCAGAAAGTGGTGTCAGCAGATCGAGTATCAGGCGCATTTTGAAAGCAAACAAATGGCATCCATACAAATTGCATATGGCACAGCATTTGAGTGAAGACGACCCGGATAGACGGATGGAATTCTGTGAATGGGCATTAACCAAAGTGAACGAGGATGCAAACTTTTCAACTAAGATCTTGTTTACTGATGAAGCAAATGTTTACGTCAATGGAGAGGTTAATCGGCAAAACATACGTTACTGGAGTAATGCTAACCCTAACTGGCTGAGTCCGACGAAGATGCAAGGTGCCGGTAAAGTGATGGTGTGGGCCGGGATATGGGGTGACAGAATTATTGGACCAATTTTTGTCAGTGGAAATCTTAATGCCGAAAGGTATCTTAACATGTTGCAAGAAGAGATTTTCCCATCCTTGCTAAACGAGGAAGGTAACTTCCCAGTTTACTTCCAGCAAGATGGAGCTCCACCTCATTATGGTCTTCACGTGCGTCGGTATTTGGATCAGCAGTTTCCGGATGCTTGGATTGGTCGGCGTGGTCCTGTGGAGTGGCCTCCCAGATCCCCAGATCTCACCCCCTTGATTTCTATCTTTGGGGGCACTTGAAGGCCATGGTGTATCAGGAAAAGATACGAGACATAAATCATCTAAAGGAACGTATCACCAACGCCATTACAAGCATAACGTCAACTGTGCTAATGCGTGTTCATCAACAGTGGAGAACACGTATTGAAATGTGTTTTCAAAACAATGGCAACCATGTAGAGCATATTATATAAATAAAAATGGTTGTCCATAAAAAAATGTTTATTTTTCCTATGTATGGAAACTTACGGCCCACCCTGTATATATATATATATATATATATATATATATATATATATATATATATATATATTAGTGATGGATCGAATAACCGCAACCGCAACCGCACTACAACCGCACAAAAATTCACAACCGCAACCGTAACCGCAACCGCCGTTCCATAAGTGCGGTTGCGGTTGTAACTTTCCAATGGGTGGAGGCTGGGGAAAGTGGTAGGTGGGATGAACAGTGCGATGGGTCCTCGTCCCTCATCCTGGTAACACACTTAGTGCAAAATATGGTTTTAATTAATTTGACCTATTCTTTCATAATAGCTATATAAGTTTAGAATATACTTCATTTAAATAGTATTTATTTAGTAAATACCTTATGTTGAACACAAGTTTTGCAACACACAAATAGCGGTAGCGGTGTATTGCAAAACTTGTGTTCAACATAAGGTATTTACTAAATAAATACTATTTAGTATATATTATGTACCAAGTGTGGCTAAATCGCACTATAGTGGCTAAATCCAGTTAATAATTACGCATTTTTCCTAGTATATGATAACCGCAACCGCAACCGCGGTTGGAAAAAATTCGACAACCGCAAACACAACCGCAACCGCGGTTGTGAAAAACCGACCACTCGATCCATCACTAATATATATATATATATATATATATATATATATATGAGTCGATAGTCGACACTATAGGAAGAGTGTACGGAAACACAAGTGCTAGAGTCAAAAAGGGAACAATAACGACGGAGAGGTTCTCGACTGATAGTGGAGTTATCCAAGGATGCCCGCTGTCACCGCATCTCTTTAACTTGTTCTTAGAAATGGTGATGAGCGAAGCATTGGGCGACTTCGAGGGGGGTCCGAAACTTGGAGGAGAAACTATTAATAATCTCCGGTACGCAGACGACATTGTGCTGATGGCCGAATCCGTAGATGAACTACAACGAATGACTAGTCTATTGGAAGTAGAGTGTATAAAGTACAATCTAAAAATAAATGTAAATAAAACAAAAGTGATGAAATTCGGACGAACAAGAGAAGATGTCGAGGTGAATTTAACAACAGGAAGAATAGAACAGGTTGAAGAGTTCAAATACCTGGGAGTTTGGTTTACACAAGATAGAGACACATATCGTACAGTGCAAGATTGAAGCTTGGACATGTAGCAATGAATAGACTCTCGAAGATATGGAAAGACAGAAAGATATCTCAAAGTTTGAAAGTGAGACTATACAAAGCAATAGTATTACCAACAGCAGTTTATGGGGCAGAGAGTTGGATATTAAAACAGAAAGAGAAAAAAAAGCTACTTGCGTTCGAAATGTACTGTTTGAGACGAATCAGTAACATAAGATGGTATGACAGATTAACAAATGAACACGTCAGAAACATAACAGATATGAATGTCACCATAGTCGAGAGAACCAATGACACAAAGAAGATGGTTTGGTCATGTCGAACGTATGGAGAGAGGAAGGCTGCCAAGAAGACTATTGTATGCAAGAACTCACGGAACACAACCAAGAGGACGACCTAGAACAACATGGTTGAAGACGGGGGAGAGAGAGAGAGCAGCGAGTTAAGCTGGCGAGAGCGAGTGGATTTGGCCAGAGACAGGAGCGAGTGGGAAAAGTATCGACGCATCAGACGGGACCCAACCTGGAGACCTCCAGATGAGACATAAGTCAAGTAAGTCATATATATATATATATATATATCAGTGGCGGCTCGTGGTAATTTTACTTACGCATGCAGTCACATGCATTACAGTGTAGTACATATTAGATAAGCTGTATTTTGTCTTTTATGGTATTCTTATGAGTTATGTAGTAACCGAGGATAGAACCAATATTATATTAATAATATTAATAATAATTTTAACTTTATTTTTTTAACTTAAATAATAATTTTAAATTCATTGAGTATATTATTTACGCATGCAGTGCATGCCTTGCATTCATTAAGAAGCCGCCCCTGATTATATATATATATGTCGCAGGATGGCCTCTATCAATTTCACTTAAGTACTTTTCCCATACTTTATTGAAATTCATTTCTCTAAATTTTTCTCTTAAAATTTTATAAAAATCGCATTTGATTTAAAAGTGTATGCACATGGTGAACTTAGACCAGTGTCAAAAGTAGACCTAAATAAATCAGACTCCAAGTGCTCAAGGACACACAAGTGACCGTTAATTATCAGTGTTCATTAGTACATAAGTATCGATCTTAGTGTAAGATTTAACTGATAAGTAGAGTGGATTCAGTACTAAGTAGATATATTTTATTTAACTATTTCTTTTGTCTTTATGGAACATTACATCCAACTACTTCTTTAACTATTCTTTGTCTCTATGTACCACTACATCCAAACATGCAACGGGGTGAAAATGATCAGGCTTCCACGAGAGAAGCATTCCACTCCCACAACGGACGGAGGGAGGGGACGCCATTGAGCGAAGGTATAAATTGTTTTCCGCAACTCGCAGTCGGATTAAGTAAAGTTGAAAAGAAGAACCGTGGACGTCAGCAGTATAAACTTCATTGTCGGTACAAGAAAGCGACATACTGAGAATACTTTAAACACTGGAGATGGCTGTCTAACGAAGAAGAGGCCATCTTGCAACACTGTCACCCGATGCCAGGATTTGAAAACCTTTGTTCAGACAGAAACTCCGCTTCAAGGAAGTCAACGCATCCGAAACGAAGATCGGATTTTTCTCACTTATTTAAAAGAGAGGACCGTTATATCGTCGTCTGTTTCAACCGATCGAAACGACAATTATATTGGACACGCGGAGAGGAATTTTGTCGTCATCATGTGTATGAAGTCGTTTTGGCTAACTTATTTTCTAGTATTCTTGAACTTTCGAAAGGACCACAAGTCTCAATGTTTAAGCGATTCATGGCACAATGGCCAGTTATATCAATAAAGAAAACTTTATATCAGCAGGAATGGAACTTCTTGAAGGAAACTTGTGGGAACTTTGTCAAGAGATGATACGGTACCTCTCCGACGCTCTTCAGAACAGCAGCTTCTCAAGAGATGACTACAGTGAATTCCTCCATCTTTATCTAATTTTCCTGGGAGGAAGTTTGCCTAAGAAGTACAACATCAGAGCTCCAGGAGCTCTTCATCAGGCTCGCTGGATGGCAAAAGCTACCTATGCTTTGAAGATCTTTCTCTTCCAGGAGCAAATGAAACTTACTGCTCATGCAATAAAAGGGTCTGAAAGATTTTTGTCTCTTTGTGGCACTTGTTTATAGTAAATATTGGCATGAAGCACCCTTGGTAGTGAGGGCCTCTAGAAACGACCTAGTTTTTCTAACAGTTATGGAGACTTATCCAAACTGATATTCGACGAATTAGTGGTGAAAGATATACTTTCCAACAAGATGGAGCCCCTGTTCTTAGAGCACGCTAAACTGTCACATTCCTTGAGAACGAAACACCGGATTTTATCGAACCCAACATGTGGCCGGCTAGTAGCCCCGATCTGTCACCACTAGATTATGGTGTTTGGGAATCCCTGAAGTCCAAAATTTACATCCCTGGTACCAATATAAGAAACATAGATGAACTACGCGAAAGAATTCTGCTCGGCTAGGAGAAGGTGTCTCAACGGTATGTAAACAGGTGTATTGATCAGTGGCGTCCACGTTTGGAGGCCTGCTTTGAGCAGGAAGGGGACACATCGAACAACTTCTCAATTAAGACGAAGAACGTGCTAAGGTAAGCATCTATGAAGTTTGGGAGCTCTAGTCCCCTTACTTTTTTTAATATGACAGTTTACCTCTAAGGGGTCAATTTTTTTCACCCACCCTATATATATATATATATATATATATATACAGAGCCGGCCCTAACAAGTGCGGGGCCCTAGGCATTTTGATAATACGGGGCCCTAGGCATTTTGATAATACGGGGCCCCACTCCAGAAAAGATTTTAGTTCATAGTAAAAAGGCAAAAAAATAATCTGAAGTGCTATACATTTATTGTAGACATCTGTCTAATAATATTAAGAATAACAAAAAAAATGCTTTCATTAAGAATACTAAAAAAATATCATACTTTATAAATTTATAATATATTTTAAAAACTAATTTTTCTAACCTTCCTCTCTGAAAATTCCATTAAAAGGGGTTCAAAATTTAAACCCCTTGCTTCTTCATCTTCAATTGACAATATTCCAAGGTTATTTAGCCTATCTTGGCCCATATTAGACATTAAGCAGTTTTTAATTAATTTTAAGTTTGAGAAGCTTCTTTCTCCTGATGCTACCGTCACAGGAATTGTTACAAATATTCTTAGAGCAATGGTTTTATATTTCATTAAAACTGTCCTTAATTTTCCCCTTTCCTATGACAGCCGGCGTGAGTCGGGGAATCTGGTGGAAGCGAAATATATACAAAATTTATTTGCCCAGCCCCGCTGGCAGCGCGGGGCCCTCTTAGGCGCGGGGCCCTAGGCTGCTGCCTAGCTCGCCTTTCCCTAAGGCCGGCCCTGTATATATATATATATATATATATATATATATATATATATACAGGGTGTCCGAGAATTATCTGTACAATTTTTGGCTGTTATTAAAAGTCAACCATGAAGTGTAGAAATTCCAGTGTTGTCCCATTTTACAGAGAATCTCTAAGTTTTTTCTGATACCAAGTTTTGACAAGTTTTTTAGAAATTCCAGTGTGTTCGAAAATTATCTGTACAATTTCATCTTTTAATAAAATTCTTGATAACACACGTAAAATTCTTAAACAAGATTACTTAGAATCTGTATTTTCAAAAGTTTCTTTTATTAAAGTAACGTTGTTACAAACATTCGATATGTGCACCATTAGTGATTTGCAAAACATCCAATTGATAATCCAAATGTTGCCATGTACGCTGCAGCATATCCACATCAATTCGCTCAATAGCAGCTGTGATTCTTGCTTTTAAATCATTAATGTCTGTCACCCGCGTACAAAAAAGAAAAAACTTGTCAAAACTTATCAGAAAAAACTTAATGAGTTTCTCTGTAAAATGGGATAACACTGGAATTTCTACACTTCATGGTTGACTTTTAATAACAGCCAAACATTGTACAGATAATTCTCGGACATTCTTGGTTAGGTTAAGTCGAAATATTTTCGTTAGTTTTAACGTTTTATTTGATGGATTCATTTAAAAAATGTCTCCTAAAGATCCTAGTGTAGTTTACGTTCTCCAACTTCAACCTTATGTAATTTGTGTCTCCTTTTGCGTCAGGGGGACGTAAACTACACTTGCTCCAAAAAATGAATAAACACAATGAACGGAAACTTATACAACATATTTAAATAAATGTGTGATATTAATGGTGTGTTTATAGGGTATATTTAAGTAATTAAAATTAAAAGTAAAATAATATAAAATAAGGAAGAGACGGAGTGATGGTGGGTTTCTTCTCAATGGTAGGATATGACAGTTTATTTGGCTATGTTTAAGTTAAAGGCAGGACTATAGTCGTTGAGAGTTAGTTTAATAATGAGGATGAATAGGGAACTCGAGAATGCGGAGGTCGGTTAGAAAATAATAAATTAAACCGTTAGATGGTTGGTTGTGTTAATGATTTTGAAATTGGAGGAAAACAGTGGGTGGTTGTGAAGGTGGCAGTGATCCCTTATTGCTGATTTAAAGGGTTTATTTAAGGGCTGCGATGTTCTGGTAGAAATACGGCGATGCTCGTCCACTCTTGTTTGATACTGGCGAATGGTGCTGCCATCACTCCGTCTGGCTCCAACTCTTCCAACAACCAATCATTCCCAACCCTCTGCTCAATTAGTCCCTTTACCCCGATAATAACAACCTAGTAAGACTCCTCTCAATTTTGTTCGCATTTAACTTTATATTTTGACGATTGATCACTCTTCTATATTTTATATTATTTTAATTTTAATTACTTAAATATACCCTTAAACACACCATTAATATCACACATTTATTTAAATATATTGTATAAGTTTCCGTTCATTATATTTATTCATTTTTTTATCTGATTTTATAATTTTAACACTGATGATGGAAAATGAAAATTTCCGAAACGTTTGTAAATAAACGTGTACCATCTCTTCGTCCTCTTGTTCCTTGCTAAGCCACGGTTCCCCAAGAACAAACCCTTCAATCATATATATATATTTGTTTAACCTAAGATTGTATTTTTTTCTACTTTGCTCCCTGACATCTAACGCAATAATGGCTCAAGTTTACCCGTTTCCAGCAGGTAGAAAAACTAAATTGATGTGGCCACCGAAGAGGGCCATTCTGAAGGAGTTACTCGGGGCCACCTTCATAAGGTAACAATGACAAAGTTTCTTAAAGTTCTAATTTACTGATCAAAATTTTCATATTTTTTAATTTATTTTTTCGTTGTTTTAATCAATTCACTTATTTATTTACACATTTTATTCGTTCATTCCACGAAGTTAATTATATTTCTCCATTCTTTTTGTCATCCGATTTCAGAAACGAAAATACGATGAATTTGTTGGAAAAAGTCGGATGAAGAAACAGACATTTCTGCAATACAAAAATAAGTGTAAAAACCGAGGGTCTTTATTTCCTTTTTTTTTTGACGAAACCGAACCAACCAATATCTAGGAAATGATGCACTAAAAATGCAATAAAAATCTAACATCAAAAGAGGAAGAGCCACACAAATTATATATATATATATATATATATATATATATATATATATATATATATATATATATATATATATATATATGTATGTATGTATGTATGTGTGTGTGTGTGTGTGTGTGTGTGTGTGTGTAGTAATATGAAGACTTAAAAGTGATTCAATTTGATGCTTGATGCACGCACAACCACTCTCCATCCACCCTCCCCACACATTTCAAATGAACAACGTCTCTCTCCTTCCACAAATAATCCCTGAGATTAAAGACGTCGAGTTTATAGCAGGTACTTATACAATTCTTGATTTGAATGCGACTATAAAATTGGCTTCGCCGATAAAGTTTCAGTGATGCCTATTTCAAAATGGAGATAATTTTTCTAACCGAAATTATTACAAGGATGGGTTTTTTCCAGCAAGATCTTTACTGATCGTAAACTTAAGTAAATAACATAAAGCAAACTTTAAGAGAGGGAATAAAATTAAGCTACATTTATATTTAAAGGGCTTCTACGAATTATTATTATTCTTGCAAAATTTCGTTGTTCTTGTCTTGGAGTTGTGTTCCGAATTTTAAACAATTTCTGTCGTCAGGTTTTCTTTGTCATTGCAAATTATTATGTTTTATTTATGTCTATTTTAACGTCGCAAATTTCATATTTAATTCCCATAAAATTAAACCTAAAACATAAGCGAATTTTTACTAATGATTTATCATTTATAATCATTATTACCTCAAATCACAAAGTTTTCAGTGGAGACGTTAACTGAATATTATTTAAGCGTTTAAGCGTAATGTTGTAAAATCACAGAGGTTATAGTTATGAGTCACTATTTCACCCTTTAACAACGGAATTTTTTGTAGGTTTAAGTTATGAATGCGTGTATTTGAAACGTTACTAATATGTACCGGTCGTTTATAAAGGGTTAAATGTTACGTTGCAGACTTACTGGACACCATTTAAGGACACAACAGAAACGAAAAATGTTTAAATTTACGTTTCAATGCTCCCAACTATTCATTCAAAGACTTTTTCCTTTACTTTGTAAAAAAGAAAAAGAAACTATTGGAGTAGAACAGTGGAATATATGCGTTCGAAGCTTCTTTTATGTATAAGATTATGTTATCACTCAACAGTTAATAGGAGTATCTTTAAGCTTTCTCCCATGTTACTTCAACTTCCATTTCTAAAAATTTTCTTTGAATGAATAACAAACAGTTCGCGTCTGACTTTATCGCTAAAATATTTTCCATCGTGGATATGAGCTTAAGAAACAAAGTCGTTGCAGAAAGCAAGATCAGGAATATAGCCATTGTTCTAACACTGAGATACCATGTTTCGCTACTCGGAGCGAGCGTGGACTGGCGCACCCGACGCGTGCAGCTCTTCATTCACAGAATTTGGAGAAACGTTGAAAGGAGGAAGCATGTACAAGACCAACGGGATTACATCCAACTTCATGGCATTCTCGTGGCCTAAAATGAGAACTCCAGATTTCCAAAGAAATAACATTTCCTGATTTGGGAAAGCGCAATAATGTGATTGTAAAGCAATTGCGGCCCCGATGATGAGGGTGTTTCCTATCAGAAATTTACCCAACACTTAAAGAATTGACTTTCCTTAATTACGCTTTCCTGGTTTATTTTGAAGTTGAAGCCAATATGAGTTTCGTAAAAAAAATCCTTTTATTTTTTTTTTTTTTTTTTTTTATTTGTTTAACAACTTAACACAAAATAATAACGGTAACTGGGGTTGTTTGACCTACTTCATAACAGCAGAGGTCATGTAATGGACGGATTCTGTACCTTTACGCGAACTCCAAACCATCTAAGGGTCGCTACATTATCTGGACGCAAAGGACGGTTACCCATCCAAATACTTAACACACCCAGCGTCGCTTAATCTAACTGATCTGACGGGAGGCGGTGTTGCAACGTGGCCACCCGATTCCCCATTTATTAACTCAAATTATAAAGTTTAGTTATTGTGGACCGGCCAAAATTAAAAAATCGACTTTGAACGGCGTTTTTTGTTAATAGCTGGCACCCATGCTAAATCAATGTACAGGTGGATGCCACTCTCGCTTTGGGCTTTGAAGGCCATTTTCGAGGTCAAACTGTGCAAAAAATTATATTTTCTAATTTTTATTTAAAAAAAAAATATTCTGAGCCAATTGGTTTGACCAAATGTTTCATTTTGACACACTTAGTGATAAAGAAGTATGATGACACGCTTATTCCATCCGAATTACCAACTCAAGGTCAAATTCAAGTTAATCATGACCGAAATTGTGCTAAAAATTTGTGATTTTTTATTTTAATTGGCGAAAAACACATTGAGCAAGTCTGTTTGTCAAAACAATTTGTTTTTAATATGATTAGTGCCTACTAAGTTTGATGGCATGAAGTAAGTACTCACAGTAACAGAATTATCACAACTAAATCACAAAGCAGTAAATATAGCCCCATAACTATACAGTTTACACACTGGTAACATCTACAAGTTCACGTTTCTTGATGAACAGCACCGAAATGCTGCACTGACAGTCACAATTGTGTGGATTGCAATCACTTAAGAACAGAGTTATTAGTTCCTTACAGCACATTCCAGCTTCTCTCGATTTCAGGCCGGAAGAGAGACATAGATCTACTGTCCAGCTGGGTTACAGCAACCGCTGTCGTCACAACCACAAGCTGTCGTACACTTCATCCTTTTCCTGAAGCAGTTGCATCTAGCTGTCTTGCACTTTTTCTTGCAACCACAAGCAACAAGCTCCAGGCAGGGTTCAAGGACTGGAGGAAGTCGTGTCCACACTAGTAGGAGGCTCCCATCTTCCAACTTCCAGGCTGAAGTGTCCACCGGATCTTCAACATCTACGTTCTCTTTGTCAGCCTGGAGCCATATTTTGGCCTGATAGTTTGCCCGATTGGCGTGGAGCTCCAGGGCATCCTTTGTCGGTGGGAGCATTTCCAGTCTTCTTGGCCTTCCCAAAAAGGTGAACTCTGACGTCATCAACTGTGTGTTGTTCCAGGGTGCCATACATATGACACAAACTTCTCAACATCTGCGATATCCCCATCTCGACCAATGGCGTGCAGCAGGAGTAGGTGGTCACTGAACACCTTCCAACACTTCTTTTTTCCATGACCACTGAAGGACGAGACTGTGTCACACCGGGTCAAAGCGTGGAAGCTGACCAGGTTCTCCCTGACTGGAGGCGACAAACTCATGAATACATCGTGCACGAGGTAGCATTTTCGGTTCTTGGCCGTTCCGCACAGCATCCACACTTCAGCGACCTTGGTGCAAACGAAGTGAATCAGAAGCACCATTACATCAGTATCTCTGCACACTACCAGTATTCGTTCATAGCCCTTGGACGCTGCATCACATGAGTGAAGGATGAGCCTGGTGTCCGCCTCTTCATGGGTGCTATGCAGTGGAACGTCATGTCGCCTGGTTGACCGTACTTCAGTGGCTTCAGAGAAGCCACCCCCTGTCACCAGCTGACATCTTTCTTGAAGATCTCTGCCCTTCTCAGTGATGACGTTAGACAGAAACAAGGCTTGGTCAGCCTTGTTTGTATCCAAGCCATGAAGTTTTTCCACAGTTCAAGCAGTGGAACTTGTGGGCTATCATTGACTTTCCGAATCGGTTTCTTATTGCTTGCACGCTTTGTCCTGGTAACTGCTTTGATCGATCCTTCCCCTGCGTACCGATCAAAGATGAGACCAACTCTTGTGTTCATTGAAATAACTCGTCACGGCATTGAAGAACACTTTAGCATAGTCGCCGAATGTCCGACAGCCGCCAGGCTTGCCAAGAGCTTGGATGAGTGCATAGCTATCTATCATCACACAGGTCTTCAGATCAGAGGTTGGAACCTCTGAGCTTATGGTCTGCTGAGCCATCAGGATGTTCATCAGCTCAGACTTCGATGTCGAATTCATCTCTCCTCCTGCCTTTGCTAGACTAAATGGGACTGGGGACAGTTCATGCTTCAAGACGTTGACCATCTCCACCATGCGACCTGCGGTCGCAGCATTCAGGAGCCGCTGTAGTAGCTTTCTGTCAGCTTTGATGGTCTTCTGCATGTTCTGCTTGGTGGAAACTGTAGCTTTGTACACATCAGCGGAGGTTTTCGACCGATGTTTCTTCATCGTTTCATGGAAGCTTACTATCTGTTCAATCAGTCTCTCCTTCATGAAGCCGATTACATGCTGCTTTCCTCGATCCTGAGCTGTCAGCAGGTTCTCCACAACATCTGTGGGTGCAGTCTCTTTGGTTGCCAGTGAAACAAGTGGGATGTTAGTGGTGGCATCTGTATCTCCTGCTTCACTCACGTGAACTCTGAAGACGTCAAACTGCTTCAACTGCTGAACTAGCTTCATGACATCATGAGCGTCACGCCTAGTGCGAGAAGGCAGACTGTCAACCCGAGTGAAGGTGGCTTCCCCATCATCATCTTGAAGATTGAAGAGGCATCTTGTGTCTTGAGAGATGCGTGACCGCTCTGACCATACTTATCCTTTAGCAGTATTATTATTATTATTATTTTACCAGCTGGCACTGTCTGCACTCTTTTAATTGCATATACCAAACCAATGTCTGGCCAGCCAGTGCATTGAAAATGTTCAACATGTGAAAATATGCTATTACTTGTACTATGGTAGTGGTAGGCACATGTGCACCTCACTCAGCATGCTAAATGTAGTTTTAATAGAAATAAAGACATCCAGAGTCATAATTACACTCAATTATTATCCATAAAAATCACAAAAATATGCTTTATGTGCTAATGATACACCTTTAAACACGTTGTTACATAGAGCCACCACTGAAATGCAAAAATTCGGAATTTTTCAGAATTTGACTTTTGTAACCTTGTATGGGACCTTCAAATTCAAAACTGATAGTGGCAGGCACCCACATCTTGTTTGGCATCCTCAATACTACTTATCTAAGGTGGGTGCCTGCTATTAACAAAAAACGCCGTTAAGTTTTTTCTAGAGGACTTTTCAATTTTTGGCCGGCCCACTATTAGCGAAGAGTTTATGAATATCAGTTCAATTTATGGGAGATCTATTGGTCTGTGACAGCGGATTTTATATGAATATTCCGACTGGGAACAGTTGCTAGTCTGCTATAAGACAAACAGTGGATTTCTATGGTTCACAATACTTGTTCTTCCTTATACAGTGTGTTCGAAAAGTCTCTCCGCAGTCAACGTCAAAAATGGTGGGAAACAGTTTCACCATGTGTAAAAATCAAAAGGTTATGTAATAAAATCACTAAATCATGGTTGAATAAACATTGTAGTTTTTCAATTTCCTATGCATTTAACATAGCACTGCGGAGAGACTTCTCGAACGCACTGTATAACGTCCTGAATCCTTGTATGGGGAAATTCCGCTGACTGTTCTTTAAACAGTATCTTTGTCAACCATAAACGAGCAATAAGGTTATTATCTGATGCTTATTTTCAGATCATTTAAGTTCATTTTTTAAAAAGCTAAAATTATTATTAAAGATGGAATCAAACTGGCACATTTTATTTTCATTCACGAGCGTATGAACAAGATTAACAACTTACAGTGGCTAAATAAATATTTTGAAGCCCATCAAGAAATTCACTCATACCAGATTATAGGAATAGATCAAAGCATGTTATTTCTGAAGTTAGATTGTCCTCATCCCAAAATTTATTCGTTTTCGTTACACAAACTATAGAATAATTTAAGTGCTGATAAAAAAATTCTTTCAAATGTAAATTCGTTTAAAAATGTTGAAATAGCTATTAATGATGGGATACTGATAAAAATTAGGGTTGAATGTATATTACTGTATTACTTGTTCATTTCTCGTATTGTAGTACTTGTCTCACTCCTTGCACGTAACTACCAATTCTTTGTACTGTATTAGTATCATGTCTACAGGATGGTCCAAAAGTCCATATTTATTTTGCTGAAATGCTATTTCTATTTTATTTTCCACAGACCAGAGATGATGACAGATGTAGAAGAACGTGTGATGGTAGTAACACTACGTATCCAAGGGAAGAAGTGCAAAGAAATTCGAGAAAAATTCGAAAGATTTCACAAACCTACAGACAAAGCAATTCGGGAGCTGATCGATAAATTTAAAAGAACAGGATCTGTTCATGACAAGGCAAGATCTGGACGTCCAGGTACCTCTCAAGAAAATGTCGAACTGGTAAGAGATGCCTTTCAAACAAATCCTAGAATGTCAACTCGCACAGCATCACGTAGACTGAGTATACCGAAAACGACTGTTCTAAGGATTTTAAAATCAACATTAAAAAAGAAAAGTTACCATATTCAAGTGCTACACGAGTTACACGAAGAAGATTATCCAAGACGAGCCGCCATGTGCACGCAATTGATTGAAAAAATTCATACCGAAAATTTATTAAACCACATTCTTTTCAGCGATGAAGCGACATTCCACACATGCGGAAAGGTTAATCGACATAATTGCCATATCTGGGCTAGTGAAAAACTAACCGAGTTCTACGAATGGGAGAGAGATTTTCCTAAAGTTAATGTCTGGTTGGGTATGACAAAATCGAAGATTTACGGACCTTTTTTCTTTGCAGAAGGTATGGTAACAGGGCCATGACATGTTTCAGCAGTTTCTTGAACCCCAACTTCGTTCAGTTGGCATTCTCGACACTGTTGTCTTTCAACAAGATGGAGCTCTATGTCACTATGTAAACATCGTTCGGGCGTACCTTGATGAGCTCTTACCAAATCGCTGGATTGGACGTGGTGGAAACAGGCCTTGGGCAGCACGATCTCCGAATTTAACGCCATTAGGCTTCTTTGCGTGGGGCTTTATAAAGTCTGAGGTTTACCAAACAAAAGTTACAGACCTGCAGGATCTTCGAACCCACATTGTCACGGCAGTGGCTAAAATAACCCAAGAGATACTTGAGAATGTGTTCCGCAATGCAGTGGACAGATTTGAGATTTGCACTGATGGTGCTTACGTCGAATCTTAGACTAAAGCTTGATAAATAAATATACATCTAAATATGTTACTACATTTTTATCCTAAAATACTATTATTTCAGCAAAATAGATAGGGACTTTTGGACTACACTGTATAATAATGACTTAATAATAATAATAACGACTGTATTATCAGTTATTAGTTCGTTTGTGTATTCCAAATTAATTAATACTTATCTATAAATTTACATATTATCTAATCATAATGTAATCGCGATTTATGTATTTTGTCTTGAATTAATCTACAAACCGAGTAAAGCCTGAAGCTTGAGGGCCAAATGAAATCAATTGTCCTTTTGACACTTTGTATTATTGTATTATTATTGTAACAATAGAAATTGTAATATTGAAATATTTAGGTTATAAAATTTTTTTGATTGATTGATTGATCGACGTCACTGACGATATAAGCAGATGTTTACATACCTCTGGTATATTATTTGTACAAATTTGTTTCAGGTTTACAATTCAGAACTTCACCACGTATAGTTTCGGAAAAAAGTTCACCAACAAACATAAAATTTCTAAAAAAAAGCATAAAAAATTAGTAATTCGTAATATCGTTTTCCTTTGGATATTTTATTATTTTCGGTGACTAATAAAATTTAAAACACAAAACCCAGTCATTACTAATTAGTACATATTTTTTTTTAGAATTTTTGTTCCTCGGAATCTTTTTTCCGGAACTGTACATAACTATCAAACACATTTATTTATCTTCAACAAATAATAGAATGATAACCTAGAAAATAATCAAACGTAAATTCTCTCTCTCTCTCTCTCTCTCTCTCTCTCTCTCTCTCTCTCTCTCTCTCTCTCTCTCTCTCTCTCTCTCTCTCTCTCTCTCTCTCTCTCTCTCTCTCTCTCTCTCTCTCTCTCTCTCTCTCTCTCTCTCTCTCTCTCTCTCTCTCTCTCTCTCTCTCTCTCTCTCTCTCTCTCTCTCTCTCTCTCTCTTTGAAGTCAGTTCGGACAGTAATTTAGAGTAGTTTCTCTCGTAACCTCAAATGTACATTTCTCAAACATGAATACATGAATAAAAGTTTTACAGATCACTACAAAATTAATGAATTCTTTTATACAATTATTTGATAGAAGGTGCCATTATAATATATTGTAGAAATCCATAACGAGGGGTGACTGTGTATGGAAAAAGAACACAAGGTCGGTTTTCCTCAATGCAAAATGAAAATTGGATTCTGGATGGAGTTAAACAGCGCGCAGCGGATGGTAAATCGAGAGTCAGTGGAGTCGAATCATTGAGAGAGTCGAGACCATTTAAACAGAGGAAGAAGTTAGTCGAGAACAGTCCACTAGAGAGAGCTATGGCAGTTGAATTAGTGATTAGTCGAGAGAGAGAGAGAGAGAGAGAGGTGGACGAGACGAAAGAAGTCACGTTAGAAACAGTGAAAGGGCAAATCCTCGAAGGATTTCTTCGAGGAAACAAGAAGAAAGTTCTATGTAAACCAATTCCTATACTGTTTTTTATTTTTTTTATACATGTTTCATAGCTGTGACTAAAGTATAAGATAATATTTTTTTAACAACGTGTTTCATACCCGATTGTGGCTTATATGCGGTTCAAGTAATGACCGCAAGTGGACCACTGACATTTTTTAAACAAACTGTGTGGGGACCAGCGATGCCGTCCTTAAGGAGCTAATATACAGTGTAGTGGTATCGTTTCCAGTGGGTGTAGTAAATTCAGATCGGTTCGTTAGAAAAGGTAGCCGAAACAGGGCCGCGGTTGACATCCTGTGAACCTAAGGCCTACTCTCGTATGAGATAGGCTTAAAAATAATACAACTTTTCCACGTATGCTGATAGGCCTAACCCAGCTAGGCTTGAGAATACTCTGGCTGTGGCTACTAATTCTGTAATCATAATAACCCGATTAAAAACCTCATTATTATTTCACAGAATTACTGTACTTGCATAATTTCGATAGTTGTTGGGGACAACCCTTCATGTTTATGTTTGTGCGCGCGCACGCGCTGGTCTTCCCTACGAAATCACGACAATCTTGAGTACATACACAGAACCCATCATGACACGAACGTGCATATCACGACATTAGCAGTGTCGCGGTGGTTTATCTTTACAATACTAACTTTGACTCTTTTCCGTTCTACCCCAGCAACAAAAAATGAAATTATATATTATTTTCTACTGTAGTTTTACTTGCTGAATTCAATAATATATATATCTTATTTTGGAGAAATTAATAACAAAAGAGTTATAGTCCGTTTATTTTATTTAAAAGTAGAGATTGCATTTAAGATTTCAATAAAAATGTCCTTTCCTTTTTGTCTTCTCCTCCACAGAAATTCACATAAATAAGAATCTATCATATTTCTAGATGTTCCCCAATGTCTCTTGTTCCTTTGTTTAGCTAAATCAACTGTACGCCCTTGACGATTGGTTAGGTTAGGTCGTGATATTTTCGTTAGTTAGCCTTATAAGGTTAACTAAAGAAGGTTGGGGTAGAACGTTATTTCCTTAACTATGTTTATGGAATGCCATTTATCATCCATAACAATATCTACAAAAGAGAGAAAAAAATTAATAATTATAACCATAACTAATTAAAGCACGAATACTTTCTCCAAAATAAAATATATATTATTGAATTCAGCAAGTAAAACTACACTAGAAATTGTTGCTGGGGTAGAACGGAAAAGATCCCTATCTTTTATCATGAAAAAGATTTAGGTTTGATGGTTAAATTTATTCGATTTTTTAGATTGGGTAAATGTTGCGATATAGAATCGAGTATGTGAAAATGTCGCGGTTTTGGGGGCTAGCCAAACGTGTGTGTGTGTGTGTGTGAATATTTACTATATCCTTTTGCATGAAAAATAGCTTATTTTACAATATAAACAAAGACACTACGGATTTATAAATATTAGATGTATGCATCCATTTTTTAAACTTCCTATTCAGTCGATCCTGCTCTATAACGATTACTTCTCAAAATTCCTCACATTATCCAATTTAAAGCGATCAATAAATTGTACCTAATAATAGCAATAATGAAGTTCATATAAAAGGAAGGAGGCTAGAACTGAAGTTACCTTTCACTTATAAGTAGATTAAAGTTTTCTTTCAAGAAATCGGATTTCCGGATTAGCTTTTATAAGTCCCCTAAATATATATTAAACTCTTTAATAATTATTATTACTTTATATATATATGTATAAATTGTATATATAATATATATATATATATATATAATATATATATATATATATATATATATATATACTGTATATACATTATACATGTATATGAAGCGTCGCGAGTCAGGCAGATCATGCCTGTCACAACTAATGGAACACTACAACAACATTATTGATTCACTTGAAAGTAATGAAAACTATGATGTACTATACACAGACTTTGCTAAAGCGTTCGACAAGTGTGACCATGGAATCATAATACATAAACTGAAATATATGGGAATAACAGGAAAAGTAGGGAAATGGATATATAATTTCCTTAGTGAGCGGAGGCAAGTCATTACAGTACAAGGAGTATCTTCATCAGAATCAGAGGTCCTCAGCTCAGTACCACAAGGAACGGTATTAGCTCCACTACTCTTCATAATCATGCTAACTGACATAGATGAGGACGTTACCAGAGACAGCACAGTAACATCCTTTGCAGATGACACAAAGATCAGTAGAAAAATACGAAAACCAGAAGACATAGGATCTCTACAAACCGACATGGAATATTATACCCCAAATGGACAGGAAGTCCAGAGAAATTCCAGAGCAAAAGATTTAGGGGTTGTAATGACAGATGATGCGAAATTTGAAACACAAAATAAGATAGCATAAACAGAGCAAAGAGAATAACGGGTCTGATATTGAGAACTTTTAAACGAAGGGATAGGAATGTAATGATCCCCCTACTGAAAACCCTGATAATACCCAAACTGGAATACTGCTCGGTCCTAACATCCCCATATAAAAAAAGAAGCCATTAGACAGCTGGAGGGGATTCAAAGAAGTTTCACAGCCAAGATCAATGGGTGCAAAGAACTAAATTACTGGGAAAGGTTACGAGAACTAAACCTATATTCACTGGAAAGGAGAAGAGAGAGATACACCATTATTTACACTTGGAAAATAATGGAGAAACTAGTCCCTAATCTTACTCTGAATCCCATAACTCCCCAATCAACGGTGGAAGGTAGAAACGGTAGACTGTGTCGTATTCCCAAATTGAAGGCGAGACAGGGAACATCCTTAACCCTGAAAGAAAATAGTTTTGTAGTGAGAGGACCAAAACTATTTAATCAGCTGCCCAAAGACCTAAGAAACACGAAGGGAGTTGCAGTGGAAATCTTCAAAATAAGACTTGACGCCTGGCTCAGAACAATCCCCGATGAGCCGGCGTACCTGGCTATGTGAGGTGGAGAGCGCAAGAATCCAACTCACTACTTCACCAGGCCAACTCGAGAGGAGGGGCGACACGCTTGACCTTCGCGAAATGAGAAATCATCACGTGGAACCTTTGTAAGGTTGTAAGGTAAGGTATATATATATATGAGGCGTCGCGAGTACGAGGGGCGAACTCGCCAAACCAGTTTTGAGATGGAGGCGTTTAAACTTTGTGACTATTGTGTATGAGTGGCACATAGCGCAAATACACGTATTAAAAATAATTACATTTTGAGCGTACGAGGGTGGTATTTGGCTATACCAAGTGTCTGTGGATAGGGGTCAGGGGAGCGTTGAACTATTCATTCGTGGAATAATTGCAAAATCAACAATGTGGCGAGTTCGCCCCTCGTACTCGCGACGCTTCATATACATGTATAATGTATATACAGTATATATGTATATGTACAGTGGCGCTAATAAGTATTCATATTTCAGTTATATTCGTCCTTATCTTTTGTACCATGCTTAGGATAGTTATGAAACGTTTACCTTTCGTTTGGAAAAAATAAAAATATTAGTTTAACTTCAATAATATAATGTAAAATATCAAAGAATTTGAGGAAAATACAGGAAAAAGTTAAAATGCAAAGTTTTCGTGCATTTACTCCAAATTATTTAATACTTTGTGTGTCTACCTTTTGTTTGAACGACTTCAATGATTCGTTTTGGGTATTTTTCTACAGGTTTCGATATCTCTCAGTAGAAATTTTGGAGCTATTGAAGAATAGGGACCCCAGCCTTCTTTAGTTAGGCTTATAAGGCTAACTAACGAAAATATCACGACCTAACCTAACCAATCGTTAGGTTAACTGTACGCCCTTGATGATTGGTTAGGTTAGGTCATGATATTTTCGTTAGTTAGCCTTATAAAGCTAACTAAAGAAGGCTGGGGTCCCTATTCTTTAATAGCTCCGAAATTTTAGCTCATTCTTCTAAAAAAATTGTTGCAATTCATTCACATTTGAAGAGTTTCTCTTGCGGACAGATTTTTTCAAATCAAACCATTAATTCTCGATTAAATTGAGACCTCGGCTTTGACTGGGTCACTCGAGAAGCTTGAAATTCTTTTGTTGAAGCAATTTCATGGTGCTCTTACTTTTATGTTTTGGATCATTATCTTGGCTAGCAAAAATACCGCCCTAAGGGCGGTTTTTGCTATTTCCTGCGGAAGGCTTGGAGCCCTCGACCAATTACTTCATCTGGGAAATGAATTTTCTTACCTCAAGGTATTATTTCCTGTTATAAAATATAAAAAAGAACACTTCATCATAAACTTATCTTTATTTCATTACTGAAGAATCTCCTTATAGACATAATTGTCAACAAATACTCCCTTTTCATTTCTTTCTGTCAGGACTTTCAGCAAAAGATCGGCGCTACGCCCCGATTTCGCTAGATCTGCGGTACTTGGGCATTCGGCCCAAACCGAATCGAATTGTGGGCCAACGGCGTATTTTATTTTGAACATTCCTATCCCTCTCACCTTGGGCCTCAGTAGTTAGGGTGCCTGCGGCGCCCCAATTACTGTCGGTTCAATTATTTGGTCAATAAAACTAGAAAAGAACGCAGCCATGAAAATCTAAAGCTTCACAAATCTTGATACAATGAGCTCAAATGCGGAGCTTAAGATTTTCATGGTTGCGTTCTTTTCTATAGTTTTATTAACCAAATAATTGAACTGACAGTAACTGGGGAGCCTGGGGCCCCTCAATTAGTGGGGGTTCAATTATTTTGTCAATAAAACTAGTCATGAAAATCTTAAGCTTCACAAATCTTCTTGACACAATGTGAAGCTCAAGATTTCCATGGCTGCCTTCCCAATTACTGTCGGTTCAATTATTTGGTCAATAAAACTATAGAAAAGAACGCAGCCATGAAAATCTAAAGCTTCACAAATCTTGATACAATGAGCTCAAATGTGAAGCTCAAGATTTTCATGATTGCGTTCTTTTCTATAGATTTTTTTTGGTTACATATATATATATCGCACTTACCTCCATTATAATATAGATGTAGTACTCAATTGCAACCCATTCGCAACTCCCGAACTGAAGGCAATACAGTTTCTTCTAAAATTTCCTGATATTTCTTCGAATTCAAGATTCCATTGATGGTAACAAGCTTTCCTGAACCAGAAGCACTAAAGTATCCCCAAAGAACCAAACTACCACCACCATGTTTAACCGACTGGCAGTCGACGGCCTGTTGCGTGGCACGGTCAGAGTGCCGATCGGCTCCCGGGGCCGGACCTATTCTCAGCGTGCTATTTTTTCAATTACAGGGAGCAATTGCGTGCTTCCCGAACTACTCTTACTCTCTGCCGACATTGAGACTAATCCAGGCGCCACTACAACTTACACATGTCACCATACACAAAGACATAGACACAATAGCACCATGAGACACATACAGAAGTATAATATTAACATATTACAGTACAACGTAGATGGCCTCACAAACAAAATCATGCAGCTTAGGGAATTCGTACACAAACAAATATTCACATAGCACTTATACAAGAAACAAAACTAAAACGCACACACAAAACACCCACCATCCCTGACTTCACGGCGATCCGTCAAGATCGTACTGGGGGTAACGGGGGTGGACTCATCACTTACATACGTAACAGCATTAGCTACACTGATGCCACCCAAAACATTACAACCACAATCCAAGCAGATAACACGATAGAAATACAGGCAGTTAACATTAAAACACGCGCAAAACACAACACTACACTAATCAACATTTACATCCCACCAGATAGTTCACCTCAGGTGCCAGCCAATTACAATCCACAGTTACACAATCTGGCCTCTCTCACTAATGTCATCTTAGGAGGAGACTTCAACGCCAAAGACACTAGTTGGCACCTGCACAACCAAAACAACACCAGAGGCGCCAACATAGCCACACAACTAAACAGCCTCTTCATTCTTAACAATACAGAAGAACATACACACATACCACATCAAGAATGATACTCAAACTCCTCCCCAGACATAACGTTCTGTTCCCCCTCGCTAGCAACACATACACAATGGAGAACAGAAAAACAACTGTCATCAGACCACCTGCGCATCATCATTACAACACATTCTACACTCTGCCCCAACAGCCTTCGGCACACCTACAGAAATTACAAGAAAGCTGATTGGGAACAGTTCAAAATACAGACTGAGGAACAATTCACCACATTAAACAGCACACCCATCATAAACATCAATACAACACTAAAGACATTTAATCAGATCATCAATAATACAAACAAATACATACCCAAGGGCAACATTAGGAAATACAACCCAAATTACACTAGAGAAATAGCCCACCTCATAAGGCAACGTAACAACCTCAAATATAACACACAAACACCACACACAGAAGCCATAAAACAGCAGATACAACAGCTCAACACAGAAATAAAAAACAAACTCAAAGAAAAACAAACAGAAACATTCAGGGAATTCATAACAACACTAAACCACTCCACATATACATCCAGGCTATACAAGACTATAAACAGCATTACCCACTCCAACAGCGGCATTCACACCTCGCATGCGGCTATCTGTCGCAGCCAAAATAATATCCCAAAATACACACAACAAGCTAACATTCTAGTTAATCACTACGCAAAAATAAGTCACTTAAACAGAGACAACAACCAGAAACACGCAGACAGACAAACAGCCAGACACAAGAAAACCTACAGACTCGACACGACCATTACACCCTTCAATACAGACCAGACCACCAAGATCATCAAAAACATTAAGAATTCGAAGGCTACTGGACCAGACAACATATTTAACATACACCTTAAACACTTGGGCCCACAAGGAATACTAGCTCTCACAAATATCAACACATATTCATACCAACACTGTATTATTCCTGACATATGGAAACAAGGTAAAATTATTACACTACTCAAACCAAACAAAAATCCAACAGAACCAGCTTCCTATAGACCCATTACTTTACTATGCACACCTTCCAAAGTAACAGAAAGACTGATCTTTCAAATCACCAACCCACACATTCCACTATCGCCTACTCAACATGGATTCAGACCTCACCACTCAACCACGACATTATTCACTAACCTCACGCAGCACATCATGGATGGCATCAACTCCAGACGACCAGCTCAACGTACACTATATTAGCAACAATAGACATTAGTAAAGCATTTGATGCTATTCCACGCTTCCCTCTCATAAACAAAATACTCAACACAAACATGCACAATAACACCAAAAGGTGGCTGGGCAACTATCTTTCAGGAAGATATTCACATGTCACATTTAATGGCAAGTCATCCAAAAACAAGCTTTTTCCGAACGGGGTCCCTCAAGGCTCTGTTCTCTCACCAACACTCTTCAACTTATACATGCATGACATTCCAACACCCATAGATAACAAGCTTACCTTATCATCATATGCAGACTCACAACAACATCGACACCGCTACAAATAACCTACAAACATACATAAACAGTATACAAGACTGGCTCACACACAATAGACTCAAAGTAGCGCCCACAAAATCAACCATCACCTTGCTTACAAGCAACACAAAAGAACACCAGGTAATCCCACAGCTTACACTGAACATCAACATTCCACACACTCACAGGACCAAAATACTCGAGGTCACATACAACACATCATTATCTTTTGCAAACCACATTCAGGATATTAAAAACAAATGTACGTCAAGACTTAACACGCTTAGGGTACTAACAGGCACAAACTTTGGACACCAGCAGGAAACAACATCACTCATATACAAACAATATATTCGCTCAGTTATGGACTATGCTAGCCCATGCTGGGCACCCATTATCTCAAACACACACATAAACACCTTACAGACAATACAAAACAACGCACTTCGTATCATTACAGGATGCACTCAAATAACACCAATAGAACACCTGCACACAGAAACAAAAATACTGAAAGTTAGGGAACATTTAGACATGAGGGGAACACAATTCATGGCAGCAGCGACAACTAACCCACAACATCCTTGCCACTACATGTACAATCACGCACCGACACCTCGCACCATTAAGGTAACACCAGAGAGACACTATAACCAAATACTCCATTCCATACCACGCCCCACAGACATCACACAGTAAAGAAAACACATACACACACACCTAACCCACAAAGCACTGACACGACTCGGTCCGAATGCGGTCCTAGGTGCGAAGCCGCCACCCATTAACAGGTCAGAGATCAGCCTGAGCAGATCGGATCGAGTTAACTTAGCACGATTCCGATGTGGACATCACCCCAACTTACTAACATATAGGGTGGGGCACGGGAACCAAGTGTTTTTGGAATAATCAGGAAAATGATATTTATTTTTGTAAAGAAAATATATTGGTAGAACAACATTCGTAAGAACATAGCATTTCATGTCATAATAATCATGTACCGAAAATTATATCTGGCATATGATGTCCTTGGCCGTCGACGCATTGTTGAAGGCGTTTACGAAAATTGGCCTCCACTCTTCCCAGCAGGTCTCTGTTGATTTGGATGATTTGTTGACGGATCGCTTCCTTCAATGCATCTAATGTACGGGGCTTGTCCTCGTAGACACATGACTTGAGGTACCCCCATAGAAAGAAGTCACATGTGGACAAGTCAGGGGACCGAGGGGGCCATGCAATGTCACCAAATCTCGAAATGAGATGGTTGGGAAACAGGGGGCGAAGAACAGCCATTGACGCTCTGGCGGTGTGTGGCGTGGCCCCATCTTGCTGAAACCACAAATGTCGACGAGCAATACGCCTTCTTCGTAACTCAGGGATGAAAAAGGTGTTCACCATCTCAATGTAACGCCCAGATGTTATGGTAACGGTAACCCCATTTTGTTCGAAGAAATAGGGACCGATGACGCCAAACTTTCCCACCGCGCACCAAACTGTAACCTTAGGGCTATGCAGCGGTTTTTCATGGAGTTGTCGCGGATTTTCAGCAGCCCAATACCGACAGTTTTGATTGTTGACGGCCCCATTAAGGTGGAAATGGGCTTCATCACTCATTACCACCATCATGTTTTCATTCTGCTCATAAAGTGCAAGCATTTCCTGTGCAAAATTCAGTCGTTGGGGGCAATCGTTTACATTCAATTCCTGCACCATCGCTAACTTGTATGGGTGAAAATGTAATTCTTCATGCAAAATCCGTCTAACAGTACGATTGCTGATTCCGAGTGCAGCTGAATGTCTCCGAGCAGAGCGGCCTGGGCTTTGCAACATCGCTTGTCTGACCCTTTCAACGTTCTCTGGAGTACGCACAGTGCGTTGCGGCCCCTTCGGTTTTGTTTTCATTATTGAGCCTCCTGTTCGAAGATTGTTAACCCAACGTAAGATTGTGTCACGAGCGGGAACAGAGTCATTTCGATGAATGTTGAATCTGCGGCGAAACGCACGCTGAACTGCTGTCACTGACTCGCCACTCCTAACAAAATGATCATACGCGAACATGCGGTGTTCTAACGTCCACTGCTCCATGATGGCACCTGAAAGATAAAGGTGAGTGTTAGTTAAAGTTAAATGCTATGAACCCAGGAATGGAATGCTACCTACCGCACGCCCCTCCCATTCCTAATGGCCGATTACTAGCTATTCAAAAAACACTTGATTCCCGTGCCCCACCCTGTATAAACACAGACTAGACAACTCCATAGACGACACCTGCCACCTGTGCCAGGACACACCACAAACAATTGAACACATTATGACAGACTGTACCGCTCTAGCACAACAACGAACACAACACAACAACGAACACAACACAACATCACTAGTGCGCTGAACCTCTGGTCCACTCCGAAGAGGGCGATCGGTTACCTGCGTGCCGCCGGCTTGCTCGATTAGGGTGGGCTGATCGGCTAAACAACAACAACAACCGTAGAAACGATGTTTTTTGCCTCGAATTCAGTACTTGATTTTCACCAAACATACCGTTGCTCGTTGTTCCCAAAAAATTCAACTTTGGTCTCGTCTGTCCAGAGAACTTTCTTCCAGAATGTAAATCCATCATTTGATGATCTCGCGTACTTTAAACGTCCATACATAAGGAAACCATTCCTCTCTTTGATATTTATGAGATATTATTCGCTATTATTATATTAATAACTATCATGTTTTCATAACACACTGAGTAAATTTGTTGAAATAATAAATAAATGTTACCAGGTTGTTCATGTTTAATTTACTAAAGTATACATACATAAATAATATCGTTCCCAGAGACCTTTTTCCTTATACAGTAACACACCGATTTACGCGCCTCCTATTTGCGCGGTTCCGGATTAATGTGGTCCAAAAAATATTAAAAAAAATTTATAAATAAATAAAAAAAAATTAAAAATATAAAAAAACGCGACGACGGAACTAAGGCACTGGTGGTTAAGAATCCAGCTCCAGGAGACCCTAATGGTGAGTGTGTTTTTTTATTTATTACGTTATTACTCATTTTTATTTTTTTTACAGATGAGTATACAGTATATATTTTCTTTATTTATTTAATTAATGTTATTTTTTTGGCAGATAATAATTATTATTATTATTAGTATTGTATTTTATTTAATTTTTGGGGTGTCTTGGGGTTGGGAGAGGCACGTACTTAGCACATTGAATTGTGTGTTATAGGTCCCCCAATTTACGCGGAATTCATTTTACGGGGAAGGTTCGGGAACGCATTTACCGCGTAAATCGGGAAATTACTGTATTGTCACGGATGGTCACTTCAAACAGCTAAAAATACAGTGTACTTTGGCGGAACTCGCTTCTCGGGGGTGGGGGGGCACCCTCGCCTCCCCGCCTGGCTCCGGGTCTGCTTAGATAGTCTAAATGTTTGACAAATATCACCTGCAGACACTCGTGGAGTCACAAAGGCCATTCTTTCAATCCGTCTAGCTGTACGTTCTGAAATTTTGCAAGGTCGTCCACACTTTGGTAGAATTTTGATTGTTCCAAAGCCTTTCCATTTCTTTATAACTACAGCAACCATCGTAAATGGAATTCGAAATTCTTCTCCTATGCTCCTATAGCTCTTTCCAGACTCGTGTGCAGCAATAATACATCTCTTAAGAGTTGTAGACAGCTCATTACCATCACGACTCATTGGTTACTTCCACAAAGATTCACAGAGAAAATTCTGTAATTCAGAATTGCCAACAGTCTATAATCAATAAACAGCCAACTACTAATAAAAATTTTAAATTCTTCAAGCCAATGGTGCACACACAAAGTATTAAATAATTTTGTAAGTAAATGTACAAAAACTTTAGCATTTTAACTTTTTTTTATTTTCCTCAAATTCTTTGATGTTTTACATTATATGTTGGAGTTAAGCTAATTTTTTATTTGTTAAATTTTTCCAAACAAACGGTAAACTTTTAATAACTATCTTATGTATGGTACAAAAGATAAGGACGTAAGGACGAATATAACTGAAATATTTCTCTGTACGAATACTTATGAGTGCCACTATATATATATGAAAATTATTTCACGAAAGTAACACGTGAAAAATATTTATGATGAATAAAACCACGAAGGAAAGGAAACACAGAATGGTGCTCAAGCGCTTTCGTCTAATGACATCCTCAGGAACACTGAAGTACATAAAGAGTTACAGCCTATATTTACGTTACAGAAAAAAAAAATATATATATATATGTGTATATATATATATATATACAATAAACGGAGAAATAAAAATAAAAATTAAACATTAAAGGATTGTGGGAGGAGCATACAAATTTGTAAGGAAAAACTACCGATTTTTAGCACTTTTGCTCGAATCCAACACAAGATCAAATGAATTGTTTCCAACCAATGTTATAGTTAATTAAAAAAATAATAAATTGAAAAATAAAAATAAAACTTATAAGAGGGGCATACAAATTGATACTGGAAATCTGCCCAGGTTTTAGCACTCTGCCCTTCTTGTCTAAGTTCGATATATATATAAAAATAAATTGAAAAATAAAAATTAGAGTAGCATACAAGTTTACCAAAGGTTTAGCGTTCTACCCTTCTTATCTAAATCCGTTCTGAAGGAATTCAAAACAACAGGATCGAGTTGGAAAAGACCTTTGCTTATGTTGAAGTTATTTGTAAGTTGGATAATGGCAGACTCAAGAATATTTCTATTAACAATGTTGCTAGAGTGAAACAAAACTGAAGCATTATTCCAATCAATACAGTGGGGTAACTCTGACAAATGGACAAAAAGGGCACTGGACGACTGTCCTGTTCTAACGGAATATTGATGCCGTTTTATACGTGTGTGCAAATCCTTTCCCGTCTGACCTATGTAAAAGGAATCACATTGTTTACAACCACTTTTATAGATAATGCCTGAATTAATTATTGGTAGGGCTATTTTTTACTGTTATTTTTCAAAATATTGTTATATGAAAATACTACATTAATATCCAAAAGTTTAAGTACATTAGCAATGCCTAAAAAACCCGGGAAAAATGGAAGTACTAAAATATTCTTTGACAAAGTACGAGTGTTATTATTCACACGATAGAAAGTTCGTTTTGCCTTGTTGAGACAAGATTCCATAAACGCAGATGGATAACACAGATCACTTCCAATACCGTTGATTTTTTCCAATTCGGCGTCGATGTATTCCGGACTGGCGATCCTAAGGGCACGGAGAAACATTGAAGAAAAAATGGCCTTCTTAGTAGGGGTGTCATGTCCCGAGTAAAAGTGTACGTAGGACAAATTGTTTTTTTTTTTTCCGATAGATACTAAACTTAAAACCTGGGCTTTCCCTATGTACACGCACATCCAAAAACGGGATTGAGTTGTCTTGTTCCACTTCTAAAGTAAACTTTATCGAGGGGACTTGATCATTTAACTGAAGGAGGAAGTCATCCAGGTCACGATTCATGGGCCAGAGACAAAATATCGTCGACGTACCGCAACCATGGGATGCCAACCCCTAGGATTCTCGGAATGTAAATAATTTCGAAAAACTCCATATAAATATTGGAGAGGACAAGGGGGTTGCCGATGGCCATCCCAAAAACTTGTTGATAATACTCGTTATTGAAAGTGAATTTACAGTCTCTGATGCAAAGCTTAATAAGTTCCAAAACAATGTGTGCAGGTAGTGGCAGGTCATACTTATGTAATTCTCGGGAGAAAAAGTCAAGCATATCGTCAATCGGCACTTTTGTAAACAATGAACGTTTGTTCATTGTTCAATTTTTCAGTAAGATCCATAGAATTTTTTACATGTGAATCAGAGATAGTTCCGAGACTGGGGAACAAGACTTTGACAAGCCATTTGGAGAGTTTATAAGTAATAGAGCCCACCGAGCTAATAATAGGGCGCATAGGGTTGCCAGGTTTGTGGGTTTTAATAAGACCGTAAAGGTAGGGCAGAGAAGGTGAAGTGGACATGAAAAGCGGAATTAAGTCCTTAAGATCTTTGAGAATGCGTTTCAAGCCACTATTAAATGATTTGATAACGTCATCCTGCGGGTTCTTCCTAAGTTTGCTGTATGTGGCAGGTTCCTGGAGAAGCTCGTTCATCTTTCTGATGTAGTCCACTTTGTCCATGATAACTATGGTGTTAGCCTTGTCTGCTTTAGTAATATGGAGCTCCCCATCGTTTTTTAATTGTGAGAGGCTATTGTGAAAATGCTTAGGAAAGTTATCTTCGTAACTACTATTCGCCGTACTATAAACAAGGCCTTTAACTATGTTAAACAAAGACTGAGGGAGATTACACTGTTTCAAAACAAGCGAGACTGTAACGAATTTGTAAAGCCGAAGATTTTTTAACAATAAAAAAGGACATACCATATCCAAGGGCACTTTTTGCATCGTCACTAATGTTTTTCGAAGAAAGGTTCAAAACACACTTTGAGCTTGCTTTTTTACTCCACTGACTATTTCGAATGAGACTTTTAATTTTGCGATCCAAAATGTTACGAAGTGAAGAAGTTCTCCGACGCAACTGGTTGTAAATTTCATCAAACAAAGGTTGGATCCACGGTTGGGGAATAACAGTCACAAAATTACGTTTGGCAATGCTTAAATTTTTGAAGGCGGACCACTCATTTTGTCTGGTGACTTCAATATGTTGAACGGATGGTCGTCAATTTGTCTGAGGCGAATCGGAAGGAGGGATTTGGGAAGAACTTGCTCCTCTAGAGGCTCTAGACAATTAGTAAGAAACTTTCGTCGGATACGAATTGCATGCCCCTTCATTAATGTAGAAGAAAACACGGACACAAACGGAGATCTTGTGTTGGATTCGAGCAAAAGTGCTAAAAATCGGTAGTTTTTCCTTAAAATTTGTATGCTCCTCCCACAATCCTTTAATGTTTAATTTTTATTTTTATTTCTCCGTTTATTGTGTATATATATATTTTTTCTTTTTCTATAACGTATATATAGGCTGTAACTCTTTATGTACTTCAGTGTTCCTGAGGATGTCATTAGACGAAAGCGCTTGAGCACCATTCTGTGTCTCCTTTCCTTCGTGGTTTTATTCATCATATATATACTGTATAAAGGATGATTAACGCCCACCTCAACATTATGAAAATTTAATATCCAGACGTTTCGAAAGTTAAACTACCATCATCAGTGGATAAAACAATAAAATAAAAGTAAACTAAAAACTGGTGAAGGATAGTCAGACATGATGAAAGTACGAGTCCGAAATTTTGATTTTATAATTAATTGCCTTAAAATGGCGAAAAAGTAAGATTTCTAAATTTGTGTTTAATTTTACATTAATTTAAAAGCTACCGGTTGCATTTTCAAGAATTTCTTATCTTATGAAGGTGAAAACTTTTTGGAGCGCTGGGCTTTATAAAGATTATTGGAAATACCACTCAACTAAAAAGAATAAAAAAAATAAAAATAAAAAAGAATCAATTATTTAAAATAACTCAAGTTCAATTATTTAAAATAACCCCCAAACTATAACATTTAACAATTTGGTATCAATAAAAAATAAACGAACAATTCGTACGGAGGTAAATTTGAATATAATTAATTCGAAATAAATTAAATCGTAAATTCTATTGATTTTTACAATAGGGGTGTCAGGAAATGATTGCCCCCCCCCTGTAGAGCAAAAACTAGAAGAGATAGATAAAAACCGGCGAGACCACTTGAAAGAGCGTTAAAATCTGAATAAAAACCATTATATTCTATTCCTGTGATTTTAATTCTTACCATTTTTTTCCCCACAGAAACCATGGCATCATCTATTTTGAACGATTCAGAGAAAAAGCGAGTTCTTGACCGCATTCGAGCTGTCACATTTCGTGAAGCAAAGGAAGCTGGTGCAACTTTCGTAACTCGACACTGGGTGGCTGAGAGATTAAAAAGATCAGAACACTTTGTCAAAAGGAATTGGAATAAGAATCCTGAAGATTGTGAAACAGAATTTCGAGGAGGAAGACCGGAGAAATTATCTCAAGAATCGAAAGACATTGTGCTTGCTGCATCACGGCGCCGAAAGAAGAGCTACTCTGAGGTAGCGAAAGAGATACTTATCCGTCGTGGTAAGATAGACAATCGGCAACTTGTGCATCAATTTCGAGTTCGCCAAGGCTTGAGTGCTTGGCATGAAATAGCTAAGCCACGAAAGAGTGATCTTAATATTGAAGATCGGCTATGGTTTTGTGATTATCTTGAGGAATGGACGGAAGACGATTTCCTTCACTTGGTTGTCAGCGATGAATTCTTCGTTTATGTCTCCAGAAAACCAAATTTTCAGAATGATCGGGTTTGGGCAACAACTCCTGATGAAGTCCCAGACGACCAGAAGTATCGAGAAATAGTAAAAAATCCAGCATGTGTGGGTGTTTTCATTATGTTCTCTATTCGGAAGCTCATCTGGGTTATCAAACCAAGAGGAACCAGTTGGGATGGGCCTTATTTTCGAAATGTAATTTTAGCCCAACATGTAATTCCGTTTTTGAAAGACCCCGAGTGTGTTTTGGATGTTGAACAGGCAACCTTTCTTCACGACAAAGCCCCCTGTATGAAAGCACTTGCGACTCAACAACTGCTTAAGGACAATAACATTGATATTTTCGGAAATAATGAATGGCCTGGCAATTCTCCCCATCTTAATGTCTGTGAACATGTCGGATCCATCATGAAGGATCGGGTGGAATCCTTAATGCTGGAACAACCCATTCAGAATCGGTATTCAACAGAAATTATGACTGCAAAGATCAACGAAGTCCTTGAAGAAATGAGTCATGATACCGATCTCTTTGAGACACTTCTGGGATCATACCCCCGTCGATTAATGGCCGTCAGAGCTGCAAATGGGGGCAACACCCGATATTAAAACAAGTGTTTTTTATTAAAAATTAAACGCTCTTTCGCGTGGTTTTGTCTGTTTTTTTCTATTCCTTTCAGTTTCTTCTGTACAGGGGGGGTCAATCATTTCCTGACACCTTTTACATGATGAAATTAACAATTTAAAAAATCTTACAACCCTACAACAGTAAGAGTAAAATTACAGTACCAACTACAATCTGAAATTCAATTACATTTTATGCTCTTTTATGGCGACATAGGCCTTAGCATTGAAAAACACCTAAAACGATTACTTTCTCAGTTTTATCAACAAAATTTACTTTATATTTATATTTACCATCAAGTTTAGCATTAGTTCCTTTTCAAACTTAAGGAAAGGTTGCCCGATGCTCTAGTCTCCAACCTAGTTTACACTTTTAATTGTGGTTGTAACGCCACATATGTTGGTAGTTCCATGCGCCAACTTAAAGCACGGGTCCAGAAGCATCGTGGTATTAGTAGCCGTACTTCTGTACCATTAAGCAAACCAGCTAAATCCTCAATCCGTGAACAGTGCGAAAGCAATAACCATCCATTCAGTAACAATTTCTCAGTTTTAACTACTGGGCATAATGAAACAGACTTAAGAATTATAAAGTCCTTATATACAGTATATAAACTAAAGCGGGCTGCTAGTGACCTCGGCCTGCGGTCGACCTTTGGGTTTTTTAAGAGAACAATAAGTTGTGTGCATGAACCGACAACTGGAAACAAAGCGCGAGGTTAAAATATTCCAGCAGTATAACTTTTGCTCTGTATTTGGGTGCAAGTAGATAAGAAATGTATAGCAGAATGTGCAGAGTAATATGCGCGTAAGTTTTAGTTGGTATTTGAGTAAATAATACGCCTATGATCTTAGATGTGGCTCCACGTGGTACCGCATGCAGTTGTGAAATTTTGAAAATGTCTATTGGACCTAAGACCGACCCAAGAGGTCGATGCTAGGCCCATTTCTGGTCCAAGAACGCCGTAGCCGGCCCTGGTAAATATTTGGTATAATTTAAAAGAAAATAGGGGTCGGTGAGAGGCCCGGGTAGTTTAAAATAAAATAAAATGAGAGTTTCATTTATAGAGGGGTCGACAGCAGGACATCAGGTACCGTCATTGACCTTTATACATTTTTTGATTAAATATAAATAAGTTTTTCAACATTATCAATGACATACTGTAATGACACCAAGAAATAATTAATCCACAGCCTTCTAGCTGTTTGGAAGTAAACTGATTTACAAAATATTTTTAAGCGTAGGGGTTTCGATGGTTGGACACATTACCTTATGATATATATATATATATATATATTATATATATATATATATATATATATATATATATATATATATAGGGTGGGCCGTAAGTTTCCATACATAGGAAAAATAAACATTTTTTTATGGACAACCATTTTTATTTATATAATATGCTCTACATGGTTGCCATTGTTTTGAAAACACATTTCAATACGTGTTCCCCACTGTTGATGAACACGCATTAGCACAGTTGACGTTATGCTTGTAATGGCGTTGGTGATACGTTCCTTTAGATAATTTATGTCTCGTATCTTTTCCTGATACACCATGGCCTTCAAGTGCCCCCAAAGATAGAAATCAAGGCGGGTGAGATCTGGGGATCTGGGAGGCCACTCCACAGGACCACGCCGACCAATCCAAGCATCCGGAAACTGCTGCTGATCCAAATACCGACGCACGTGAAGACCATAATGAGGTGGAGCTCCATCTTGCTGGAAGTAAACTGGGAAGTTACCTTCCTCGTTTAGCAGGGATGGGAAAATCTCTTCTTGCAACATGTTAAGATACCTTTCGGCATTAAGATTTCCACTGACAAAAATTGGTCCAATAATTCTGTCACCCCATATCCCGGCCCACACCATCACTTTACCGGCACCTTGCATCTTCGTCGGACTCAGCCAGTTAGGGTTAGCATTACTCCAATAACGTATGTTTTGCCGATTAACCTCTCCATTGACGTAAAAATTTGCTTCATCAGTAAACAAGATCTTACGTCAAACGCATATTCTTAGGGTATCTGAAACATAAAAACAAACGTTTAATTTTTCCTATGTATGGAAACTTACGGCCCACCCTGTACACGTATATATATATATATATATATATATATATATATATATATATATAAAACCTTCGTTTGGCTTCCGCCCGAATTGTTCATTTTGACGAAGGTCAAGCTTGTCACTCCATCTTAGACAAGTTAAATAACTATAATTTGTATACAAATTACACTGCGTTCGCACTTATTAAGCAGATTACATTTTCTCCAATGTTTTCAAAAGTTTTTCCCCGATTTCAATGAAATTTGTAGCAAATAATCACTATATATAGCAGCATTGGTGGTATTCATTTCGATAAAATATTTTGATAATTAAAATAATTATCGCATTTTATTGAAAAATATGTAAAATATTGTGTTCCGAATTATTAAGCAAGTATTCTATTTACGGATCTAAATGGTGAAAATGGGTAAGAAGAAGGATTTAACATTAACTGAGAAAAGAAAAATAGTCAAGTTACTCGCTGAAAATATAAAATCTATTGAAATTGCGAAGCAGTTTGGCAGAGCTTATCGAACTGTAAACAAGTTTGTAGCGGAGGGTACCAAACTGAGGCAGCGAAGTGATAAAGGTGCTATAAGAAAAGTGACAAGGCGGCAAATATCTGTAATCAAGCAAACAATTGGCCGCGTGTTGAATGGGCGCGTCAGTACGTGAAAACAGATTTTAATACTGTATTGTTAACCGATGAATGAAGAGCAACCCTTGAGGGATCTGATGGTTGGTCAAGAAGATGGATTGCTGAGGGTCAATCTCTACCATGGAATGAGGTTTTCTTTTAGAAAGTTTGTGTACGACTGGGCATTCATTTTTACACCATCAAGCACTCTGTATGGGACAGCTACTTCATTGCCTATCAATCCTGCTCAAAACATGACACTACCTCCACCTTGTTGGCGTCTTAATCTCGATGGTAGAAATTGGTTCTCAGCAATCCATCTTCTTGACCAAACATCAAGTCCCTCAAGGGTTGCTTTTCATTCATCGGTGAACAATACAGTATTAAAGTCTGTTTTCACGTACTGACGCGCCCATTCAACACGCTGCTTCTTGTACCTGGGTGTTAATGGTGACTGAATCGTAGGTTTACACGTCTTGCCAATTGTTTGGAGGATTCCACATCGAGATGTTCTTGGTACATTATGTATGCCAGCCTGCTCAAAAACCTCTTTACTTGAGGACAATGGATGCTTTGCAATTTGCGCTTCATTACAGATTCTGCCGCCTTGTCACTTTTCTTATAGTTCCTTTATCACTTCGCTGCCTCAGTTTGGTACCCTCCGCTACAAACTTGTTTACAGTTCGATAAGCTCTGCCAAACTGCTTCGCAATTTCAATAGATTTTATATTTTCAGCGAGTAACTTGACTATTTTTCTTTTCTCAGTTAGTGTTAAATCCTTCTTCTTACCCATTTTCACCATTTAGATCCGTAAATAGAATACTTGCTTAATAATTCGGAACACAATATTTTACATATTTTTCAATAAAATGCGATAATTAATTTAATTATCAAAATATTTTATCGAAATGAATACCATCAATGCTGCTATATATAGTGATTATTTGCTACAAATTCCATTGAAATCGGGGAAAAACTTTTGAAAACATTGGAGAAAATGTAATCTGCTTAATAAGTGGGAACGCAGTGTAAACATACGGTAGCAAGTTAATATTTTATATGGGGCCAGTTCCGTATTGCCCCCCATGCAAAATATGATTTTATTGAACATTAGGATTATAAATTATTTTAATACAATTTATTAAAAATTCAAAATAAAACGCAAAATATGATTTTATTGAACATTAAGTAGTTTGGCCGCAAAAAAAAACAACATAAAACCCTCTACCGATCAATTTGTGATGCGTGATCTTTACGGGGGCTCCGCCCCCGTACCCCCGAGACCTAAATTATACAAATGATAATGTAATAACATGTGTCCACCTTGCCTGGGTAGCCGGAGCCATAAGGACTAATGTAAAGGATAAAATGTTAAGTGCACTTTTTTAAATTTATTACAAACCAATATTTTCTCACCATATTGAATATTTTTATCAGAAGTAGAAAACCATGGTTGTTTTTTAATAACAAAAAGCACCAATTTTTTAATAAAATATATATACGAAACTATTTTTTAATAAAAAAATGTGGGGAGCAATACGGAACTGTAGCCTTATATATATATATATATACCGGGTGTACATAAAGTCAGGATCTATTTTTGTGAAGCACTTGGAAATTATATGGAATTCAATCATAAAATGATAAAGTGGTAACATTTATTAAATAATTAAGAGTAGGATTCGACGTGACGCCCATCAGTATCCCTGCACAGCTCAAATCGTTCCGCAGCATTTCTAAACACATTCTGGAGCATTTGCGGGGTCATGTTATCTGCAGCAGTTCGTATACGTGTACATAAGTTTTCAAGACTCGTAATCTTCGTCTGATAGACGTGCGATTTGATAAAGCCCCATGCAAAGAAATCTAAAGGGGTTAAATCTGATGATCTCGCTGGCCAAGGTCTTTGGTTGCTTCCGCGTCCGATCCAGCGATTTGGAAAACGTCCATTTAGATAATCCTGAACAATTTTGGCATAGTGACAAGGGTTCCATCTGGTGGATTCTAAGGGGATAGGATTCTTGTCATAACATGACGTAAACAGAATCTATAAATAGACCCACAAATTGTTTAAACTTCATTCTCTTCATTGCAATTGCTTCGGATTGACGTGTATTAATTACTGTTCAAGATGTATCGTCGTGGTTACTTTCGTCATCATAATCGAAGAAGGAAGTTTGTTCGGACTTTTCCTCGAACGATTGTAAGAAGGCGTTCAAAGGAGAAGATATTTGAAGCTTCAATGAAATTTGTTTATTTGTCTAAAAATACTTTTGATGTTAATGCAGATGGATATTATACCTTGTGTTTGGATCTTTTAACTAATGAGGCTAAATCTACCATTTTAAAATTTAATTATTATCAAGTAACAGGTGTATCATTTCATAGTATTCCAGAACTGAATATGTCTGGATATGTTATTAATTATGAAGATTCATTAAGTCGTAAGAAGGAGGGTAGGGAAAGGATAGAGGGATCTAATGTAGGGATATCACCATCTCCATATTTAATTGTTCCACATTGTGTTTTGTTTGAACCTAATCTTGACTCCACTCATAGTGCAGAGCAAGTAATGCATCATCCAAGAACAAAGTGGTACTCACCTTTTAAAGAGTTTAGAATGTATCGTAGACTTAAGCAGGTGTGTGAATTAGGTGAACAGGTTACTGCCCAATTCCCTAATACTTTAATTAAGATATCAACGAATGATTTATCTAAACCATTAGGTCGTATTTATGTTGGTAAATATACACCTGACGGATCTCAAAAAAATGAGTATGCATTTACATATGTTAATCGAATTGTATTTTATGTTAAGCTGTATGGTATAAAACAATAAAGAAATAAAACAAAAATTTCAAATTTTTCATTTCTCCATGATGAGTCATTCTATTTATATCCCCTACAAAAGCAAATCGCTATAGTATTACCTAAGCGATTTGTTGTTGCTTCTGGTGGGGGATAAGGTGTTAGGTTACATACTGACGTCATAATGCGTGGATGACTCATGGTATTTTTTAACCTAACCCACTGATTTAGACCATGTAGCCATTAATCTCTCGGCTGCCTCGCAGAGTTAGGTACACTAGCAAAACTGTATCGAGTTACGAGTAGATCAAAGTTTCATTTGACTCTGTATCCCTGCACAGCTGAAATCGTTCCGCAGCATTTCTAAACACATTCTGGAACATTTGCGGGGTTATGTTATCTGCAGCAGTTCGTATACGTGTACGTAAGTTTTCAAGACTCGTAATCTTCGTCTGATAGACGTGCGATTTGATAAAGCCCCATGCAAAGAAATCTAAAGGGGTTAAATCTGGTGATCTCGCTGGCCAAGGTCTTTGGTTGCTTCCGCGTCCGATCCAGCGATTTGGAAAACGTCCATTTAGATAATCCTGAACAATTTTGGCATAGTGACAAGGAGCACCATCATGTTGATAGACGACGGGGATAGGGTTGTTAGTACCGTCGTCTATCAACATGATGGTGCTCCTTGTCACTATGCCAAAATTGTTCAGGATTATCTACATGGACGTTTTCCAAATCGCTGGATCGGACGCGGAAGCAACAGACCTTGGCCAGCGAGATCGCCAGATTTAACCCCTTTAGACTTCTTTGCATGGGGCTTTATCAAATCGCACGTCTATCAGACAAAGATTACGAGTCTTGAAAACTTACGTACACGTATACGAACTGCTGCAGATAACATAACCCCGCAAATGCTCCAGAATGTGTTTAGAAATGCTGCGGAACGATTTGAGCTGTGCAGGGATACTGATGGGCGTCACGTCGAATCCTACTCTTAATTATTTAATAAATGTTACCACTTTATCATTTTATGATTGAATTCCATATAATTTCCAAGTGCTTCACAAAAATAGATCCTGACTTTATGTACACCCGGTATATATATATATATATATATATATATATATATATATATATATATATATATATATACCGGGTGTCCGAGAATTATCTGTACAATTTTTGGCTGTTATTAAAAGTCAACCATGAAGTGTAGAAATTCCAGTGTTGTCCCATTTTACAGAGAATCTCTAAGTTTTTTCTGATACCACGTTTTGACAAGTTTTTTAGAAATGTACGCGGGTGACAGACATTGATGATTTAAAAGCAAGAATCACAGGTGCTATTGAGCGAATTGATGTGGATATGCTGCAGCGTACATGGCAACATTTGGAGTATCGATTGGATGTTTTGCGAATCACTAATGGTGCACATATCGAATGTTTGTAACAACGTTACTTTAATAAAAGAAACTTTTGAAAATACAGATTCTAAATAATCTTGTTTAAGAATTTTACGTGTGTTATCAAGAATTTTATTAAAAGATGTAATTGTACAGATAATGTTCGGACACACTGGAATTTCTAAAAAACTTGTCACAACTTGGTATCAGAAAAAACGTAATGAGATTCTCTGTAAAATGGGACAACACTGGAATTTCTACACTTCATGGTTGACTTTTAATAACAGCCAAAAATTGTACAGATAATTCTCGGACACCCTGTATATATATATATATATATATATATATATATATATATATATATATATATATATATGTATATATATGTATATATTTTGTAATTTGTTTCAGTTCTGTATTCTAATTTTATATCTGACTACCAAACTTAATTGAATTTGAGATTGTAATTGGCGTTGGAATTTTACTCTTACTGTTGTAAGTTTGTAAGATTTTAAATTTGTTAATTTCATCATGTACTTGTCTGAGTATCTTTCACCACTTTTTATTTCACGTCTGGATATTAAATCTTCATAATGGTGGCGTTCGTTGGCGTTGATTATGGTGTCCGGACAACTGCCCCCTGGACAACCGCCCCCCGGATTATTGCCCCCCATAAGTAAATAAAAATTAAATAGAAATTAAATTTACGTTTAAAAAATGGCAAGCTAAAACAATATTTAACAACATTATTGGCAATTCTTGCTTAATTTTGCTTGTAGCCTGAAAAAAAATTATATTTAAAAAGTTAGCAATATTTAACAAAAAATTTTCCAATTATTGCTTACTTATTTATAATAAAATTATGAAGTTTAGCTACTTAATTTTATTTAAACAGTTGACAAGACTTATTGTATTTCATATATACTATGGATTAATTAATTATATTTAAACAGTTGGCAATACTTATTGAAAGGTCGTTTTGAAAGTCATAGTTGGTGGTTAGGTTAGGTTAGGCTAGGTTAGGTTAGGTTAGGTTTGTTTTCTATAAATATTAATAAATTTAATTCCTATTTAATTTTTATTTACTTATGGGGGGCAATAATCCGGGGGGCGATTGTCCTACGGGGGCAGTTGTCCGGGGGGCGGTTGTCGGGGGGCGGTTGTCGTAGCACCGTTGATTATCCTTTTATCCTAAATGTCGGTTCCTAGGAACTCTCTCTCTCTCTCTCTCTCTCTCTCTCTCTCTCTCTATATATATATATATATATATATACTATATATATATATATTTTAATGATTGGCTTGGTTATTGGTAACCGAATCTGTCTATATTTGAAGGATATCAAATGTTTAAGACGATGTCCTCCCATCAACAGTGGTCTAAAATCTAGATCATTAAACCAAATTTTGTTGTGGTAATGAAAAAAATTGTTACTTTAGACTCTAAAATAATTTTTTTTCATTACCACAATTAAATTTTTTTAATAATTATTATCAATATATATATTTGTTGCAAAGCTGGGCACTTGCGGTTTTTTTTGCGGTACTGCGGTACTGCGGTACTACCGCACTACCAAACCGGTACCGCATAACGCAGTACCGCAAAGGATCGCTGAAAGTACAGCAGTACCGCTACCGCATTTTTTGCGGTACTGCGTTATGCGGTACCGGTTTGGTAGTGCGGTAGTACCGCAGTACCGCAAAAAAAACCGCAAGTGCCCAGCTTTGAATTTTGTTGGAAACACAAAATCAATAACCGTATAAAAATAAATAAAAGAATAAAGTCCCCAAAGTTAAAAGAAATAAAACGGTAAAAACCGCGAAGCTTTTCGAGAGCAACTCCTTTCAACAGTCAAGCGACGAAACTAGAACTAAACAATAAAAGTCATAAGGTAAAAAATGCAAAATAAAATGTCGTGCTTCAGGCAGTTCAAACCGACGGAGAATACTGAAAAACGGGGAATTTTCAGAGCAAGAAATTGGTCACAAAATGGAGTAGGAAAGTCCCAAGTCTTATGCTGAAGTTTTTAATATTGTTTATGATGAAAGATTCAGAAAGTGTTCGTTTGTCGTTATCATTAATATTTAGGAGTAATTGGGTGTTATTAATTAATACCAATGTTATGTTCATATTCTAAACGATGCCTATGTAAGGCGGAGTTTTCATCAGCCATGTTTAAATTATACTTATGTTGGTAAAGGCATCTTTTAAAGTTGCAAGGAATTTTATATACTCCAGAATTAAAAGAAGAGTTGGATGTTTGATTTTTTTGTCAGAGACCGCAGAGAGAGCAAGAAATGTGTGACACCAAATTAAGTTGTTTTTTATGCTGAAAAAAGCGGGTGCAAGGGCAAGCGCCAGCAAAAATGCCCTCCCCCTATATAAAAGGGAGAGAGCCAAAATGAAGGTCTCTGAGACCGCCCACGATGCCATTTTATTATTATTATTTATTTTAATAAATTTTGAAACGATGGTGTAGTGTCTAAAATGCATGTACAGTACGTGTAGCGAAGACTAGAGAGAAAAGTGCGTGTTTGAGAGCATGCTGGTCTGCTCATAGGGTAGCTGAGACACGGAAAAAGATCAGCTGAAGAGGACAGTGATAGAAGGAACGGGAGTTCCAGCATGCCCTCTCGGAGTACTTCCCTGGTCAAATGGTGTCTACAATCTCCTCCTAATTGAGGGGGGACAACGTTCCATAGTGACTGAGCATTAAAGGGGATAGGAAAACATCCTGAAAACTCTTGTTCTTAGTAGTATTACTGTAGAACTTTTTTCTAGCGGCTCGTAGGGCCGTATCAATAAAATTGGGAGGGTATCCCAATTTTGTGAAAGCATTCCTAATTTACTGGAGTTCAGATTCCAGATAAGAAGGGCTACAGATCCTCAGGGCTCGCAAGAATCTCTCTCTCTCTCCTCTCTCTCTCTCTCTCTCTCTCTCTCTCAGCAGTTAGTCCCCCTCCCCCAGCAGTTAGCCCCCCTCCAACAGCAGTTAGCCCCCCTCCAACAGCAGTTAGCCCCCCTCCAACAGCAGTTAGCCCCCCTCCAACAGCAGTTAGCCCCCTCCAACAGCAGTTAGCCCCCTCCAACAGCAGTTAGTCCCACTCCAACAGCAGTTAGTCCCACTCCAACAGCAGTTAGTCCCACTCCAACAGTAGTTAGTTCAACTGCGTCGGGAAACGACTCAGGCCAGTTAGGAAAAACCACAACTTAAAATCACTCAAAACTGTGCTCTTCAATGCTAGGTCAATTAGAAACAAACTAATGGAATTTATAGCGCTAGTCAAAACTGAGAACTTTGATATCATCGGAATAACGGAATCCTGGATTCATTCTGAATCAAGGGATTTTGTTGGAGAATTTGAAATGGTAGGTTACAAAATGTTTCACAAAGATAGGAACGGAAGGGAAGGCGGCGGTGTACTTTTGTATGCTCGGGACTCCCTGCACCCGGTAAACAGTAATATCGTATCTGCTCATGAAATGTTGGGAATTGATCTAAACCTAAATAATAAAGTAGTGCAGCTACTTCTAGTATATAGACCACCTCACTAGTCACTACCCCTTGGATAAGGATATAAACTTGTATAACAAATTAAGCAGAATAGTGAATAATAAGATCAGTGTGATTTTTGGTGATTTTAATTGTGGTAATGTAAATTGGGAAAACAAAACAGCTGATGCTGAGGGCTCCAGACTGTTGGAATTTGCCGATGATAACTTATTAAGTCAATGGGTTGACGGGCCTACTAGGGGTAATAATAAACTAGACCTCATATTCACGAACGAAGATGACCTAGTCTCTAACCTGACTATTGGTGAAAATTTAAGTAACAGCGATCATAATTTGATTAGGTTTGACCTCAGGGTTCCAGTTAATATACGCGAAAAGACTCGTGAAAGACTGGATTTCTCGAGAGCAAATTTTGAAAGCTTCCGAAGTAGTTTAGACACACTTGAAGTTCTAATAAGTGAGGATGTCAATGTCACCTGGAGCTCATATAGGGATCAATTTAGAATACTACAGAACACTTTTATACCCACTAAAATGGTTTCCTTGTCAACAAAGTCACCGAAATGGTTTAATAACGAAATTAGGAGGGCTATTACGGGAAGAAATAGAGCCTACAAACTACTTAAGTCGCATTTCAATCACACTAATTCAGAAAACTATATAAACCTACGTAGGAGGGTTAAGTCCTTAATTAGATCAGCCAAACGTGATGAAGAAGTTAGAGTTGCCTCACTCTGTAAAGTTAACCCTAAAGAATTTTTTGCCCATGTTAATAGCAGAAAGCCAATTAAAAATTATGTAGGCCCCTTAAAAGATAGAAATGGCGTACTGAAATTCGGTGATAAAGATATAGCTAATACGTTAAACGAGTTCTTCGTTACAGTCTTCACGGAGGAAGACACAATAGAAGTACCAAGTCCTCGGATTACATATGATGGTGACAATCCCGTAGAGACCATAAGTTTTACGAGAAATGGTACAGCAATTAATTGATAAGATGAATAAATACAAATCACCTGGTCCCGACTTATTTCTTCCAAGGGTATTAAAAGAGGTTAGCCACAATGTTGTTGATGACTTAGTAACCATATTCAAACAATCAATCGAGTTAGGGAAAGTTCCAACCGACTGGAAGTTAGCAAATGTAACACCTATCTTTAAAAAGGGTGATAGGGAAAATCCTTGTAATTATCGCCCGATCAGTTTAACATCAGTTGTCGGTAAACTGTTGGAATCCATCATTACAAAACGTATTGTGTATCACCTTGAATCTAACAATCTAATTTTTTATTCTCAACATGGATTTAGGCGACATAGATCCTGTCTGACAAACCTGTTAGAGTTTTTCCATAATATGCATACACTGTACGATGCAAGTAGGGCAATAGATATAGTGTATCTCGACTTTCAAAAAGCCTTTGACAAAGTCCCTCACGCTAGATTGATAGCTAAAGTCAAAGGACTAGGAATCACCGGGCTCGTTTCCAACTGGATTGAGGATTGGTTAAAAGATAGAAAGCAGAGAGTGGTAATAAATGAAGTGGCTTCGTCGTGGGCGCCCGTCACCAGTGGTGTCCCACAGGGTTCCGTGCTGGGTCCTTTACTTTTTATCATCTATATTAACGATATAGACGTCGGGCTTCTAAGTGCAATCTCAAAATTTGCAGACGATACGAAATTAGGAAGTAGTGTAGGTACTGAGGAGGGCGTAAGAACGCTTCAGAACGATCTTGACAGGTTGGGCGAATGGTCTGCTACTTGGCAGATGCCATTCAACTTGGACAAATGTAAGGTAATGCACATAGGTTATAAAAACCCAAAGACCGATTACTCTCTCTTGGGAAGGAACTTGACTGAGACGGATCTAGAGAAAGACTTGGGAGTCTATATCAGCAACGATCTGAAACCATCGAAGCACTGGGCAGAAGTCGAAAAGAGGGCCTTAAAATTATTAGGTTATATTAAAAGACAGTTCCAGTTTCGGAACAAGGAGACTGTAATGTGTCTTTATAATTCTCTAGTCAGACCTCAACTGGAATACTTTGCGCAGTTTTGGTCTCCATCCCTCAGGAAGGATATAGAAAGGTTAGAAAGAGTACAAGCAAGGGCTACAAAATTGATCCCTTCACTGAGAATGCAAAGCTACCAACGGAGATTGGAGCGCCTAAATCTGTTTAGCTTAGAGACGAGGAGGTTGCGGGGTCAGCTTATTCAAGTCTTCAAGATGCTCAAAGGAATAGACAGGGTAGATTACAGAAACTTATTCTCACTTAATGCCAATTCGACAAGAAATAATGGGTTTAAACTGGAACTAAAGACATTTAGGACCTCTGTCTGTGGAAATTTCTTTTCCTATAAAATAGTTAATATCTGGAACCAACTTCCCTCAGAGGTTGTTTCCAGTCAAAGTGTAAATGTGTTTAAAAATAGGCTAGACAAAGTACTGAATACTCTCATAGTTTAAGATTAAAACATAAGAAAACTCTGCAGGAGTTCGCTTGCACGGTGTCTGTGAGCAAGCTAAATATAGAGCTATTTATATATTATCCACTTTCCTGTAAAATTTCCTTGGCTACTTTTCCAGGGTCAAGGTATTTTCTTCAACCTTTTTCCGTACCTGCCTCTGGCAGGGAGGGAGCGGAGGGTGGGGAGAGAGCCTTCTACTTTTCTATCCAGTTTTCTACTACTGCTAGGATAGTTGAAAGAAAAATAAACTTTTAATAACAGGAACCTCCCAGAGTGGACTGAAAGGTCTTTGAGGCTTCCTCTTGTCCTTGTAACTCCTTGTAACTCTCTCTCTCTCTCTCTCTCTCTCTCTATATATATATATATATATATATATATATATATATATATCATATACATATACATATATATATATATATATATATAGGCAATATCAACTTGACCAACAAGAGGATGGTCAGTTTTGATGCTGTTTTCTTCTTCACCAAGGTTCCTGTTGAGACAACTTATTATACTTTACTTCGTATTCTGCATTTTCATTAACAAGTAAACCGACCTTGATTGCCGCCATAAATTCTAAACAGCGCTCAATTCTGAAGTCATTTCCAACTTTTGCGAAGGCAAGACTGTGAATTTTGCATATACGAGTATTATATGCCTTTGTAATTTTTGAAAAAGGGATCTCGATTTTTTGTTTAGTCACATTTACAAGTGGCAATATATATATATATATATATATATATATATATATATATATATATATATATATATATATATATATATTATATGTACGTATATATATATATATTATTACAACATTGCATAAAAGGTAATGTAACATACATTATAATATTGCATCATGCTGTAATGTTATTCAATCTACATTTCAAAACACATCACTGAGTAACCTATGCTCTGTTATCCCCACAAACCGGCTTCGATTACATTTGGTAATACTTAATTTAAGTTACAAATTTCAGCACTACAAAGAATAGAAATGAAATTTTGGTTTCGATCATTTTGGATGAGAGTAACACACGTGACTTCACAGAACAGGAACGAAACATATTTCGTGCCAGCGCCCGTAGCCCAATGCGTAACACCGTTTCCTTTTAAACGAAGTGAAAACACTGAGTGAAGACTCCCGATGGCGCTACCTAATAATAATCCAGAAGCTAGCGCGACGGACCGCGTTCGTTTGATCCACATTCCACTACACTGATTTAAACTAAACTTGTCAAACCTGACCTAAAAACCGATGCTAGCCTAATCTATGCTAAACTAACTCACGTTAACCTAACCCATGCTAAACTTGTCGAAAAAATGTCACGTCGAAAAACATGTCAGTTTGAGTAAATTCATAAAAAAAAACCTTTTTCGGTAACTATGATCGTATATCGTTTTAAGGGAAAACTTAATGGTTGGTTTAAAAGTAATTTAAAGAATCGTCATCAGTTTGTCTCAGTTTTGAAATTGTCAAGCGTGATTTGTCCCAAAGTTCAAAGTTGGGTACCTCGTTGTTTATATTGCCTACAAATTATTTTTCTGTCCTACAAACATAATTAAATTTATATTATTTGCCAATGAGACCACTTCGCTGTCAGCGGCAGACAAAAATCTAAATACTATTAATTAAAATATATATTAAATATGTATAATATATATTAAATACTCAACAAACTACTTTTTTATATTATATATATATAACATGATTTCTAAAACCATTCACAGAAATTTTAGCTTTAAATAATATTTTGTTTACTCTGTATCAAATCTTTGTACTCCCTTTTATAATACAATACAAACAAGCTTGCGACATTTTGTCATCGACTCACTGAATAAAAGTGTACTTCAAAACGAATTATAAGATTATTTCCCATCAAACAAAAGTACAAAGTTCGGATGAACACAAAATTTCTAAAGAGCATAAAAAATTACTTATCTGCAATGAATGCGATTTTTTTTTTAATTTTACTACTGTCACCAAAACAGAATAAAATAAACAAAGAAAATTATATTATTACCAATTAGTAACTTTTTATGCTTTGAAGAAATTTCATTTTCTAGATGAACTTTTTTCCGAAAAATGAACATTTACGAAAATGTTCATAAACATTCATAAAATGTTTAATATACGATAGTTATTTTGAGGGTAACAGCTGATATTAAACGCCGTGCTCTTACCAAACACAGATTTCCGAGAAATGATTACTGAAAGTTAAAAGTATTGCTAAATTGGGATCAAATGTAGAATTCGGACCCCAGCCTTCTTTAGTTAGCTTTATAAGGCTAACTAACGAAAATATCATGACCTAACCTAACCAATCGTCAAGGGCGTACAGTTAACCTAACGATTGGTTAGGTTAGGTCGTGATATTTTCGTTAGTTAGCATTATAAAGCTAACTAAAGAAGGCTGGGGTCCGAATTCTACATTTGATCCCTAAATTGGGGTAAATTTCACTTATTTACAAATGTATGAATAAGCGAGTAGACTAACAAATTCCAACTTACTCTACATACAGTGGACATAAGCGAATCATTCTAACGCATGAAAGTTATGTTATGACCAAGAAAAAAAATCGTGGGTGTTCAGACTACAGCTACGGCACGGCCACGTCGCATCGCAACACCGCTTCTCGTTACTTTAGTGAAGTTAAGCGACGTTGGGTTTGATCAGTAGTTGGATGGGTGTCCGTCCTCCGCGTTTACATAAGGTAGAAACTCGTGGTTCGGATTCCAAGTAAAGTTGTAGGTCCCATCCGTCACACGACATTTGCGTTACGAGAGTCTAAGCAACTCCAAATTTTATTACTTAGTATACTGAAACTACAACTGCTTTTAAATAAATACTGTAAACATCCCTAACTGAAGATTATAAATGAAGATCATTCCAAAATCTTGTGCATATTTCACTGTCCAGTTTGCATTTGGCGACATCGTCATATCTTCAATAGTTTTCATAAACAGTTATTATAGAGAGTTGACAAAAGTAAATAGACAACTTCAGTTTTTTTGTTTTTTTAATAATAATTTTGATAATAATTTTGATTTGATAATAAAAGTCAATAAATAATAAGATCCATTGAATCAACATATTTAGAATCGTGATGCCTTCCCCTTTGCATTATGTAAAGCTGACACACGTTCTGACATTCCATTGGTGATCTTTGCCATTTGTTCTTGAGGACAATTATCATCGTGGCTATTTACTTTTGGCAATCCTCTGCATATAATGAACTATGCAGTAAAATCACAGAACAACATGTGATCTTATTAATAAGCAAACAACCACAGGGAAAAAGGAAAAAGAAACACGAAATCCACGAATATATCACGAAAGCGCTCGGATTTCGTGTTTCTTTTTCCTTTTTCCCTGTGGTTGTTTGCTTAATAATGAACTATGTTTAATCTTTCCCGCTACAGGGGAAGGGTTAAAGTACGTTAATGTACGCTTCCCATATTTGAAGGGTTAAATATAACTTATTTTGAAATAATTATTATTGCCTTTCTACCGTTTGTTTAAATTCGATTTGGTTGTTTAACCTACCTCCTTCCCAACATCTAAGGTCACAGGACGGAGGGGACCTAAAGCTTTGCGAGGGATCCCAACCACGAGTCTCTACATAATCTGGACGCGGAGGACGGTCTCCCAGACCCAATATCACTTAACTGTTGATCTACGGGAAGCGTTATTATGACAATGGCCACGACGTAAGCCGCTTTTCCAATGAAAACTCAGTTAAGCGAAAGAACCTAAAATGGGACCCTTCCAAATCGAGTTCATTCTTATTTCAGTCTTCGTTTAAGAATGGGAAATCTGGAACTGGGAATCTCAAAGTAGGCAATGTTCAAATCGATCCTTTCCCATTCCCACTGTTGGAATTGCCACAGTTAGATTTTTATATAGGAAATACTCCTCAGGCTGCAATTGTGCCACAACCTTCTTTTGGACTTTTCCAAATCAAGAAACCTTTCCCAAATCTGGAATTCCCACCTTGATCATGCTGTCGACTTTCGGACTGTGAATGAGAATGGGAATTTCACAAAGTGGGAAGCAATTCCTAAAATAATAAAACGCAAATTCCCAAATTAACACTTTCGTCGGTCACATAAATCACAAAAAAATGTGTATATTTTATGCGTGAAGTTTTTATTTAATTACATTACCCTTGACTTAATTACATTAATATCCTAATAACATGCAATATCTATTTTTAGTCACATGTATTTATATCATATTTTGTTATATTTTAGTGTAATTTTGAAAAGGGGAAACTTAATATTATTATTGTGCTAAAAATAGCATGTAGGATGCCTTTATTCAAAGCTGTCAGATGTTGTGTGGAATTGCATGGGAGTTCGCCATTATTTGTTCCGATGCATTTCTGCTCTCCCATATATACATAATGCAAACCCACAGGGAAAAAGAATAATGATTCCAAGGCCTTTCGTGTATTCAGAAGTACACCTCGTCAGGGAATGAAGGGTGGAGGCAAGATAACGAAAAATACATACAACGGGACAGAAAAACAAAAAGATTAACACAAGATTAACAAGAGTTGATTAAAGGGAAAAGGTATTTTAACAGGATAGTGTCAATTTTATACATTCCCACACTGTTATTGAAATTATTTTTAAAACGTATGAACACACATTCTAGAATATTCCTTTCGATTATATGTGTTTTTAACGAGAGCTTTAGAACTATTCCACTTAATACTATGATTACATCTATACATATGGTTAAACAATGCATTAGAATTATTTGCTGTTCTACACGCATATTTATGCTGTTTTACCCTAACCCTTTAATGCCCAGTGTGTGAAATTTTCATCGTTAACTTTGGAAGCAATTTTAGACCTTCCAGTTCCCAATGTGTGAAATTTAACATTTCGTATTTTATTAATTATGAACAATAAAACTGTAAAATATATTTTTCAGTTATTTTGGGTCCAATTAAACGATTTTTATATCCCAATTTTTTTTTTTACTTTTCGACTTAATTTGGGTATGAAAGGGCTAATATCTTAGGCCATAGGCCTTGGAATAATTTTTCTTTTTCCTTGTGGGTTTGCATCATTCATTCATTTCGCGTGTTTAATTGTGAAATTCATCCCATATATATATATATATATATATATATATATAATATATATATATATTGAAACAGTCGAAATAAAAAAAATCAACCAGTTGAAAGCGAACTGGGATCCCTCCTCGCAAAGCTTTAGGTCCCCTCCGTCCTGTGAGGGACGGTAGAAGTAATTAGTAACACGTCTATAAACATGTTTAAAAATCGATTAGACGCATATGTTGATAGATTGGGTTTAAGGTAGTAAAATTAAGGCTTTGTGGTGATAGATCCCACAGCTCAACACAAGTGCTGTGGGATATAGGGAGGCAGCATCTTGGGTTAGGGGATACTCTTACACACCCCATTTAAAGAGATTCCTCTGCCGAGCGGTGCCCCCCATAGTACGGTGAGGTATTGAAAAACTCATGCTCTTCACTTGCCCCACAAACACCTTTAAATGGGAGACCCAAAATGGGTGCACACACATTTCTACATTACTGTACAGTCTTTACAGCCACACCTACACTTTTCCTCCTAAGTGTATATATGGAAATGTATATGGTTGTAAATTGTGACTTGGTCCAAAATTGATATGGACCGTGACTTATTTTTGGTTGGCAAGGTACTGGTAGTGATGGATACCGTAATGAAATTGACTGGATTCTTTGGATCTGATATATTTGCATGTCGGTTATAAATAGATATAGAGTGTAGCATATTTGTAGATAGTAGTCTATTATGACTTGATCCTCTGGATCGAGAGATTCTATCTTTAGTTTTTAATTGATAATTAATTAATTTTAAATTGATAATTATTTAGTTTTGTAAAAATTGGTTGTTGCCAATGTACAGGCAGTTTTTACATAGTGGAGCCACCTCGATGGGCCGAAGTGGCCCTTAGTGTGCCCACTATAAAAATTTCTCATGTTCTTATGTTCTTGTGGTTCGGAACCCACGTAAAATTGTAGGTCCCCTCCGCCACCACGGAGGACATGCACAATAGACAATTACGAACACAGTTAGGTAGACCAGCCATAAGTGGATCCTAGGGTCTTTGTTGGTCTGAAACATTATAGCATTATAACATTTTATATATATACATACATACATACATACATACATACATAATACATATATATATATATATATATATTAATATATATATATATATATATTCGATTGAAAAGTGTTGAATATGAATGAATGAATGAATGAATTTGTTTTAAATGTTTCATAGTGGTTGTCATGGGAACAAATACTGAAACTATTGGAAACAAATTAAAAATACCGTAATAGTTATTTGAAACACTAAGAAATCCAGTTCTAAGTCTCACTATTTGATAAATAATGATGCGGTAACAATTTTAACATCGATTATATACCTTTCAACCTTTCAAATGTTCCGTGCGGTGATTCCTCATTTCACGAAGGTCAAGCTTGTCGCCCCTCCTCTCGATTTGGCCTGGTGAAGTACTGAGTTGGTTTCTTGTACTTTCCACCTCATATTGCTAGGTACGCCCGGCTCATCGGGGATTCTTCTGAGCCAGCCGTCTAATCTTCTTCTGAAGATGTCGAACGGAACACCACTCGTGTTCCTTAGGTCTTTGGGCAGCTGATTAAACAGTTTTGGTCCTCTCACAACAAAACTATTTTCTTTCAGGGTTAAGGATGTTCCCTGCCTAGCCTTTAATTTGGGAACACGACAGAGTCTTCCTTTTCTACTTTCCACTGTTTTTTGGGGAGTTACAGGGTTCAGAGTAAGATTAGGGACTAGTTTCTCCATTATTTTCCTTGTGTAAATAATGGTGTATCTCTCTCTTCTCCTTTCCAGTGAATATAGATTTAATTCGCGTAACCTTTCCCAGTAATTTAGTTCTTTGCACCCATTGATCTTGGCTGTGAAGCTTCTCTGAATCCCTTCTAGCTGTCTGATGTCTTCTCTTTTGTATGGGCATGTTAGGACCGAGCAGTATTTCAATTTGGGTATGATCAGTGTTTTCAGTAGAGGAATCATTATATTCCTATCCCTTCGTTTAAAGGTTCTCAGTATCTGCACCGTTATTCTCTTAGCTCTGTTTCCTGCTATCTTATTTTGTTTAAAAATTCGTATCATCAGTCATTACAACCCCTAAATATTTCGCTTTAGAATTTCTCTGAATTTCCTGTCCATTTGGGGTATAATATTCCGTGGATTTTAGGTCCTCTCTTTTTTCCGTACCGTAACAGCTGAAATTTCTCAGTGTTAAACTTCATATTGTTGTCTTCCGTCCACTTGTAGAGTCTGTTCATATCTGTTTGTAGAGATCCTATATCTTCTGGGTTTCTTATTTTTCTACTGATCTTTTTGTCATCGGCAAAGGAGGTTACTGTGGTGTCTCTGGTAACGTCCTCATCTATGTCAGTTAGCATGATTATGAAGAGTAGTGGCGCCAATACTGTTCCTTGTGGTAGTGAGTTGAGGATCTTTGAGTCTGATGAAGATATTCCTTTTACTGTAACGACTTGCCGCCGCTCACTAAGGAAATTATATATCCATTTTCCTACTTTTCCTGTTATTCCCATATATTTCAGTTTATGTATTATGATCGCATGGTCACACTTGTCGAACGCTTTGGCAAAGTTTGTGTATATTACAGCATAGTTTTCATGCATTAAAACCAAACTCACCCTCTCGTCTGTTGTTAATTTCGCAGCCATCCCCTACCTAAAATAAAAAAATAATATAATCAACACTGAAAATTCCTATGATGCACGATTTTTGCACCACCCTGTATATAATTTTCATTTTTTATTTTTCCAGTTTAGGTTAGGTCCGGTTAATTAACTATACTCTATATTCAACTGGCGCCCCTCATCACCTTAGCATTCCCCCCTTTGGCACTTTTGAACTATTTTGAGCAATTTTGAACAAGTAAATCCTTTCTCAAACAAATTCAAGTTTTATTTCTCAAAACCCTTCACAGTTTCATAACGTTTCAGAACTTAAAATTTCGCCTGACTTTTTCGGATTTTCCAAGTTTTCCAGGCTGGTGAACATCCTGAACCGCAATAGTACTTTTCCAATTGACGATATTTTTCTTATAAGTTTACGACGATGACGGTGACAAAGTTATAGAATAGTTCACTTCGACTTTTGATCGGTGAACAAAAATCATGCAAATGTTTTGTATAATTTACGAGTTTAAACGACTGTTTCACTTCATAAATGAGAAAAAATATCCAATTAACTTTCAAATAAAATAAAATAAATTTCCATTAATTCATTTGTGTATGCAAAAAAGCAAATTATAAGAAGCAGTAAAAAACAAACGGTAATTCGAATACCACTTTCTATTTCGATGTTAAATCTTAACCAATTTCGTTTAATTTGAAAGCTTTTAAGTTTAAAAGATCGGGCGTACTTTAAACTAAAGGAGAAAAGAATATCTGCATTGGAACACGCTGATCTGCTGTATCAAATTAGAGGCTATTCGTTATTTAAATGAATTCAATTCTAAACTCAAGGAAAAAAGAAAACTGAAAAGTCATCAAAGTAACGACAAACGAGTTTCTCTGTTCGAAAATGTCACTGAATTTGAATGTTCGGAAAGATAAACTTGAAAAACCTTCATTTATTCATTTCGTACACGCGGACTTTGGTTTTCTCGAAAGGATATCAAATAGAGGTCCACCTAACTATTTCAGACCTTATAAATTTATAAAACAATAACAAAGGAATAAATTTATAAATAAATTATAAAATAAATTATAAACAAAATAAATTATAAATAAATTTATAAAACAACAACAAAGGAACTTCTCAGCACAATCGGGATACCCTGTTGGAAAAATTTGCAATGCTCATGACATTCGTATGGCAATTTCTGACTAGCTTATACTCAACAGTTTTCCTTATGCTTTATAGTTACATTGAACCTGTAATCAGATTTTTAAAAAAAACTATATTCCGCATTGGTAGTTAGCACAAAATTCACTTCTGAACACGAAAGCGTTGTGTGTTCCCTCGGGTGTTGAAATATGCACCAGGTTGTACTAATTTTTATCTCGTCGTAGGGCATTGGTCAGGGCCCTCGCCTTCTACTCAAGGTGCTTGATTAAAATCCTAGTAAGGAAAAATTTTGCATTATGCAAAAATCATGGGTCTTCACACACACACACACACCCACACACACATATATATATACAGGGTGGTGCAAAAGTCTGGACCCATAGGCAATTTACTATATAAAAAATATCTTTCGATTTTTATAATAGTTTTTATAATTTAATTTTTGTTTAGAATTTTACTAAATATTTTTCAGATTGTTACCCTATGGCAGACAAGTTAACAATAGCAGAAAGAATAGAGCTTGTGCTTTTGTACGCAAAAGAAGGAGCCACCTCACGTTCAGTCGCAAATTTCCTTATGCCTCGATTATACGAAATACCATTACACTTATTGTAAATTCTGAACTAGAACGTTAAATTTAACATAATTTAGTCACTGGTGTATGGTTAATTAAATTTCATTTCATAATAAACTTCCTGCAGGCCACACTTTTTTCCATATAAACCGCCTATGGGTCCAGACTTTTGCACCACCCTGTGTGTATATATATATATATATATATATATATATATATATATATATATATATATATATATTTAAGTTCGGGAAGAACCGATTCGCCTCTATTTAAAAGGGCATATCTCGGCGGAAAAGCAAAGAAAAAGTGAGAGGAAAGATAGAGGAAAAAGAAAGGGTGGAGGGGACAGTTAAAGTGGAAAAAGACCAAGGATGACAAGGACTGCAGGGTAGAGCCCCATCATCCTTGGGTGCTAGGGCCGGGAGGGCGCACGTGAAACCTCCAGGAACAAGCACGTACAAACGAGCACAAAGAGCACTCAAAAGCACGAGCTTAGAACCCCCCTTGCGGGAAATATATATATGGGATGAATTTCACAATTAAACACGTGAAATTAATGAATGATGTAAACCCACAAGGAAAAGGAAAAATGATTCCAAGGCCTTTCGTGTATTCAGAAGTACACCTCGTCAGGTGTATTTCTGAATACACGAAAGGCCTTGGAATCATTTTTCCTTTTCCTTGTGGGTCTATATATACATATATATATATACATACATATATTATATACAGTATATATATATATATATATTGCTTAATTTGTGACGGAACGCTCCGGAACGCCGTTCCGGTACTTTTATTTTAAAACCTAATTTAAAAAAAAGGTTTTTATTTTAATATAAACGTCAGCAACGTAATTTCGTAATTTAAAATCCAACGAAATACAGATAGTAGAAAGTGAAAACTAGTCGATCAAACAGAAAGAAGTTTGGAGTGTGTGTGGAAATTAATGTGATTATTCTATGAACTTCCTATATATAGCAATAGCATGTAAGTAAAGCAATTTTATTTTGTTTCAAATACATATAATATTTTGTTTCACTTAGATGAAATAACATTTCACTTAGATGTTGCAATCACAGTCTAACTTTCTCTTTAAAATAATACTGTATTCGAAGAACTTTCATTTGCATGTTGCGCAGTTTTCGCAGAAAAAGCGCTTAAAATGTTGGTTTCCGGGGCGCCGCCCAGAACCCCGCTGGGGGAGCTTACAGCGCTCCCCCAGACCCCCTAACTGTGAGGGCTTCACCTGCGTTCCACTTCTTTTTCATTTACAAATTAAGCACTGTGTGTATATATAATATATATATATATATATATATATATTAGTGATGTAGGTCACATCCGCATCCGCATCCGCGGAACATCCGCACATTTTCTCGCATCCGCATCCGCACCTGCATCCGCACTTTGGACTGCGGATGTCGTGCGGATGTGGACCGTTGAGATAAAATGTCATTAATAAGCGGAAATTATCAAATTCTACTATATTAATAGAACTAGTTCATTGTGCGCAAAAGTGATGCAAGCGACAAGACGAGAGGCTGTTCTTGTATGAAGTTACTCTCTTGCAACCTACTTAGATCCACGTTACAAAGCTAAGTTATTTTCACCTAGTACATTAGAACGAGTTAAATCATCACTTGGCAAGTTGAAGAGCTTCAATCTCTTGAATCTGTCGCTTCGCCACCCACCAAAAGAATAAAAGTTTCAGTGACAGAACCAACACCTTCAACAAGCAAATCTATCACAGAATCTGTCTCTCAGTTTCTTGAGTCAAGCAGCAATGACGAGACCTACGCGATGTCAAAAGATGTAGTAAAAGTGATCGAGAGCTATCACCAAGAAAAACGCCTGGCTGCATGTGACAATCCTATTAGTTGGTGGAAAAATACGTAGAATATCTATCCATACTTGAGTAAACTTGCAAGGAAACATTTAGCCTGTCCTCCAACAAACGTACCAAGCGAGAGATTATTTAGCAGTGCTGGATTAATATATGATGAAAAGAGAAACAGACTGGCAGCAGAAAAGGCAGAAAAATTAATGTTCCTTAAGCATAACCTTCCTATAATTAAGTTTGAACATTAAACGATGAACACCTTAGTTTACTTTATTTTAATTCTCATTTATAAATATGCCTAATAAAACTTTAAACTTAATATAAATAGTTATCAAGCTAATTAAAGATCTCTTTCTATAAGGGTGGAGGTTGGGGAAAGAGGTTGGTGGGGTGCATTTGAGTTGGGTTTACGTCCCGCATCCTGGTAACACAATTATGGTTTCTAATTGTGGCTGAAACTCAACAAAATATAACGAATTTATTTGCAGACGAATTCACTAATTGATTTCTATATTAGTTAGATGCTTGATATTATTTTATATGTTCAGAGAAAAGTACAGCAATTATTGTACAATTAATCAATTATACTACATTATAGCTACAGCTCTCTATATATAATAACTTATTATATACGTTAAACACAACAAATCTCGAATATATCCTAAAAAATAACGAAAATGTAGACATCCGCATCCGCATCCGCGGATGTTGAAATCAAACATCCTCATCCGCATCCGCGGATGTGAAAAAAATGACATCCGCTACATCACTAATATATATATATATATATAGTGGCAGAGACGCTTTCAAATACTTTAGCGATGTTCCATCAACACAAACACGACCAAGATGACGTCACAGCGCGGGACTACCTTAAGCATTCTTTCTGCCTTGCTTCACGCCTCAACCTCGTTACAAAGAATAGAACATCACCATCGCACCTCGACTCTCTCTCCGAAGAACAGTGACACGAGAGCTACCACCATGTAAACCTCTTTGTGCAGGCCCCATTTTGGCCTGGTGTCATTTACCTAACTTTATATAAAGACTAATCATTACCTCGCGCGTTATCAATATTAACCATCATTATTATTATTATTATTATAGTGCCAACGAGGCGCTATAAAGTGGTGACTACCCGAAGTGACAAACGAATACCCAGCCAAAGCAAAAGTGAAATCAGTGCAAACATTTTTTTTTAAAGTGACATTTTAACAAACAGTGCATCTCACATTCAGTTTTCTGCAAAGGAAAGGAACCACATGGGTCAGCATCATCCAATGTTTTTCAACCAACGGTTCGAGCTGCAGCCAGCGATTCCCTCCGGCTTTCAAGGAGACAAACCCCCCCTCACATTCTCCCCAGCTAGCGGTTCTAAGGAAAGTGTTCCTGCGCATTTTTCTCGTCAACGTTTTTTTGCCAAATATATCAATAGTCCTCTTCGACTGCTGTACGAGAATTCATTTGGCAAAAACCCTTTTGACGACCCCCCCTACTTCACCGGCGAACCCACCCCTCAAGCACAACGTGGTGTTTTCCCTCACCCCCATTCCTACGTGAAGGCTTAAAAAGCATTCTTCAAGCAAACAAGCACGCACGTACGTACTCACACACGCATCCACGCAACGGGCGCACTGCAAGCACAGACACTCATCGAACTTGGCACAGGGTAGCGGTTCCCTGCCTTCTTCAACTGTCTGTTTGCATCATTCCGTGGAATGCCTACTCCTGCTTGTTTCCATGAACTACGCTTTTTCTTTCCCTTCGGCAGGAGCGCATTCATCGAGAACTGCCATGCGACGAGTTTTGGGCACCGCATGCGAACTCAATACCGTTCCCCCTGCCCATCTCGTCTCCTCCTTTTCTCCCCCATTCGCTCCGCGTTCCTACCGTACCACAACCTCATCCTCCTGTGGACCCCCACACCTCAATAGAGCAGCGCCTCCTCTGACCATCTCCCCAGTCTGAGATGACCCTTCACTCCCTCTTGCTTCAGGAATCCCACGAAATACCAGGACCGGCGTCAGAACTCAGAGTGGCCTCGTCAGTTTCGCTACGAAATGGTAATTTTTTTTAGTCTTTTCCTGTGCGGTCTCTGAGAGGGGACTAGTTGCACAGACCGACCGGAAATTCCTTTCCTCGCCATTCTCGAACATCATGGAATCAAAACAAAGGCTATACACGTGGGCATGAAACGGGCCCACGGAGGAAACAGATTTTGTGGTATTTCCCGAAATGACCACCAGATGATGTGACCAAGGCCTATAAATTGCAATTTCTTTCTCAAATCACACTCACTTGCCATCGTCTCGTTTTTGTCGTTACGTCTCGCTCTCAGCGCCTTCGTCAGTAACACCACTCGTCACGCCACCCGCTCTCCGGCCTTCGCCAGAGAGCGGCCCGCTGTTCCTTCAAGGCTCTGGTCGAGCATACATGAAGTCTATTATCAAGTAAGGCCCTCTACAATTTCATCCTGCAAGAAACAACATCACTGCTGCAGGAGTTTCCGCTGGCCCCCTTTTCAACAAGTCTCTACCGGTCCTCAACACTCATCCTCTCGCCGGTAAGGCCAGTCCGCCTTCAGATGCATCACATTTGAAGCCCAGGTCCATAAACCTTCTAGTAGGCTACAAGCCACAAGCCTATCTTTGCCTTCGTGTTAAGCAATTCCCGCGTAGCCTACATAGTGTAACCTCAGCCTAGCGAATAGGATATACCCAAAAGTGTACGCAAACAACCGGCAAACTAACTCTCCTATTACGACGACAGTAGGACTGCTCATTTATTTTACCGTATTCAATTATCTTACCGTATTTGTATCTGCTTGTTTATTTGCTCATTTATGCATTTCATTTTACTTGCCTAATCCGTTTACTGTACCACACCGTACTTTCATTACTTCAGTTATTCTTGGCTTAATTACCGTTTACATGTCAACGTTCCCATTTTGGGAACATATATTAAAAGTTGTTTACTATTCGTGTATAAGCATATTTTGCAGTAATTATTTGTTTTTATAATTAATGAATGCACATTCTCACACATTTTATTTTATTGATCTCCAATATCAGTTTTTAATTGATTTATTTATTGTCAATACACTAGTGGGCCGGCCAAAAATTGAAAAGTCCTCTAGAAAAAACTTAACGGCGTTTTTTGTTAATAGCAGGCACCCACCTTAGATAAGTAGTACTGAAGATGCCAAACAAGATGTGGTTGGATGCCACTCTCAATTCTGGGTTTCAAGGTCCAATACAAGGTTACAAAATTCAAATTCTGAAAAATTCCGAATTTTTACATTTCAGTGGCAGCTCTATGTAACAACGTGTTTAAAGGTGTATCATTAGCATATAAAGCATATTTTTGTGATTTTATGGATAATAATTGAATGTAACTATGACGATGTCTTTATTTCCATTAAAACTACATTTCATTTAGTATGCTGGGTGAGGTGCGCATGTGCCTACTACTACCATAGTACAAGTAATAGCATACTTTCACATGGTGGATATTTTCAATGCACTGGCTGGCCAGACACTGGTTTGGTATATGCAATTAAAAGAGTGCAGACAGTGCCAGCTGGTAAAATAATAATAATAATACTGCTAAAGGATAGGTCTGTTTCGAATTGTTTCAATATATCTGTGGCTACTACATACTGCCATTCCCACTTGTCTTTGCAGATAGAGAGCTCATCAGCAATGGACCCTGTAGTCTGTCATCAAGCGCAAGAGGAACGTCAGGATATCAGTGAGGATTGTTGCTTCTTCTGCCAAAGCAGCGCTGGTGACCTTGACCTGCTCACAGCATCAGCAGAAGGAAAAGCAAGAACTATGACTGGGCGATGAGAGAAAGAACCTGGGAGATACCTACTATCTTGATGTTTTACAAAGACAAGAAAGTCATTCCAAGGATGATTTCAATGCATTGGAACTCAAGTGGCATAAGTCATGCTACTCTTTATTCACCTCTGAAGGCAAACTCAAAAGGCTGCGAAGTCAGCAGCAGACCATGGGTGCATCGGCGACCACAAAAAGTGCAGGCTCTCCGGCTTTTCCCCCAAAGCGTAGCGTTCAACACCAGTGATTGACTGGACCCTCTGCATGTTTTGCTAAAAGAAGACCACAAAGAAACTGCACAGGGTGGAGACAATGGAGAAGTCAGATGACTTGATCCAGCGTGCCAAACACGACCCTGTCATGAGCATACCGTTGTCAGCGGTGAGTGATGTGATTGCAGTTGAAGACTGCTATCATCTCGCATGTTTGGTGACATTTGAGAGACATACTAGAAAACAAGCGGTGTCAGAGGAGAAGCAAGGGCCTGAAAATGAGTGCATGACGAAGCTGTGCAAAGACTTGACAGTAGGCCTGTCTCTTGGTCACGTATACGACATGGGAGACGTCTGGGACAGATACGAGAGTATGTGTAATGACACCGGCATCACCGTGAAATACTCCAGGAGAACAACGTTCTACGAAGATGTTCAAAGGCTGCTTGGATCAAACGCCAGCTATGTACGCCCATTGTCAAGGGGCCCGCTGCTGATTTACCCTGGAGAGAGCTCAGATTTCATCATCTCTAAAGCACTGGCTAAGTCTTGTGAACAAGGTCCTGTCACCTCTGAGTCAGAGTCTACTGAAGATGAAGATGCTGATGTCCGCATGTGTGCCACTAGCAGCATATTCCAAGATATGGTACACGTGGCTCTGAAGGTTCGACAAGATCTTGAAACTCCTGGACACTCCGAGACATGGCAAGGTCTTGATCAGGAACATGTTGATCGCGTCATACCCGACAGTCTGTACCTGTTTCTACGATTGCTCTTTGGGGTTGGGGGAATGGATGCTGTGGATGAGGGAAGTGAAGAGGGCCAGAAAGTGAAGCAGTGTGTGTGTAGCATTGCCCAGGACATAGTCTATGCAGTCTCCAACCGACGAAAGTTGACACCAAAGCATGTGGACTTGGGTCTTACTCTGCACCAAGCCACCCGCTCAGCACTCCGAGATCTGTTCCACGCGGCAAATCACACTATTGGTATCGACAGTGTAATAATGATAGTCACCACCATCGCTCAGAACATCCTGGAGAGGTATGCTGAGAATGGATGTGTCCACATCCCTGACACCATCATCAAAGAGAGAATGATTCACTGCTCTTGTGACAACATGGATGTCTTGGAGTCAACCTTTGACGGGAAGAACACCTTCCACCACTCAAATGATGGTATGGCAGAGAGGCCCCCCTCCACAGCAGAGTCATGGCCAAAAGGGTGGCAAGCACAAGAGATCGAAATCTATCAAACCTGATGACCTACAGAAGTTCAAAAGGCTGGACCAGGCTACCCTCCCATTTGGCAAGAGGCCATCTCTTCCTGGCTACGACATACGACACTGACATAGACGACTTGTCACGTGAACCTGAGAGGGACCGGGCACGTGCCAAGGACTTGGCCTGGGTGGTGTCACGCATCTATGATGAAGCGATGTCCGTTCCAAGCTGGGGAGCTTTCAGTCAATCTGTCAGCACTGTTTATGTGTCATTTGTATGGCACCCCGGAACCACACACAATTGATGACGTCAGAGTTCACCTTTTTGGGAAGGCCAAAAACACTCTGGAAATGCTCCCACCGACAAAGGATGCCCTGGAGCTCCACGCCAAGCGGGCAAACTATCAGGCCAAAATATGGCTCCAGGCTGACAAAGAGAACGTAGATGTTGAAGATCCGGTGGACACTTCAGCCTGGAAGATGGGAGCTCCTACCAATGTGGACAAGACTTCCTCCAATCCCTGAAGCCTGCCAGGAGCTTGTTGCTTGTGGTTGCAAGAAAAAGTGCAAGACAGCTAGCTGCAACTGCTTCAGGAAAAGGATGGTGTACGACAGCTTGTGGTTGTGACGACAGAGGTTGCTGTAACCCAGCTGGACAGTAGATCTATGTCTCTCTTCCGGCCTGAAATCGAGAGAAGCTGGAATGTGCTGTAAGGAATTAATAACTCTATTCTTAAGTGATTGCAATCCACACAATTGTGACTGTCAGTGCAGCATTTCGGTGGTATTCATCAAGAAACGTGAACTTGTAGATGTTACTAGTGTGTAAACTGGATAGTTATGGGGCTATATTTACTGATTTGTGATTTAGTTGTGATAATTCTGTTACTGTGAGTACTTAATTCATACCATCAAACTTATTAGGCACTAATCATGTTAAAATAAATTGTTTTGACAAACAGACTTGCTCAATGTTTTTTTTGCCAATTAAAATAAAAAATCACAAATTTTAAGCACAATTTCGGTCGTAATTAACTTGAGTTTGACCTTGAGTTGGTAATTCGGATGGAATAAGCGTGTCATCATACTTCTTTATCACTAAGTGTGGCAAAGTGAAACATTTGGTCAAACCAATTGGCTCAGAATATTTTTTTTAAATAAAAACTAGAAAATATAATTTTTGGCAGTTTGACCTCGAAAATGACCTTCAAAGCCAAAGGCGAGAGTGGCATCCACCTGTATTTTATTCCTCACCCACAGGTACATTGATTTAGCATGGGTGCCAGCTATTAACAAAAAACGCCGTTTAAAGTCGATTTTTTAATTTTGGCCGGTCCACTATACGGTAATTTTTCAAACATTTAGAGGTAATGCTTTATAAACTCCTAAGTATTTGCCTTATTACAATAAATAATATTTTTTTGCCAAAATATGCATATTAAATAATACAAATTTTTCCTAAAAAAAAATTTTGTGATATAAATTGATAAATATATTTGCAAGAAAATGACTATCGATTCTTTGTTCCCAAAATGGGAACGTTGGCAATGATTACACGCAGTTTGCCAACATTTTTAGCACGACACCAAAAAACGAAGTTCATCATGTTTCAACCTGTTTTTTCAGAAGTGTATATAAACTCGGCGGGTAAACTAGAGTCCTAGACTATAATCAGTGCATTTAGTGCTTCGTAGTGTGAACAGATCACATATTGATGGATTCTACATAATTTTATGGGTAAGCGCTTTTCTTTGAATATGATCTCATTATTATAATATAATATATATATATATATATATATATATATGTAGGAGAATTACGACTTCTGACTGATCGAGGCCCGTGGTGTAGTGGATAGCATATCTGACCGGCAATCGGAAGATCCTGGGTTCGATTCCCGGGCGGTTACCTCATTTTTCATTTGTTCGTTATTTCTCTTCCTCGTGTGCAGAACACTCCTCTATACTTACGTCGTTTCTATACATTAATATACTGCGTGGTCATTGCAGTTAAATGTGTATATATATGTGTGTGTGTGTGTGTGTGTGTGTGTGCGCGTCATTGTGTGTTGAAGATGCTCTCTTTATTACATATATATGTACAATTTAGGCCGGGTCGAAAATGGGAAATTTTTTTATTTCTTAAAAAGTACATTATGTGAGGTTTCATTTTATCATCTTAAAAAAAATATTAAATATCAAGCATGTGCTACCCCTGCTATCCCTAGCACATACCCCCCCTTTATTACCCTCATATTTGCATATATTTAAATGGGAAAAGGTGTTATTTCTTAAAAACTACACTATGTGAGAAGGTTTTTTATCACTAACAAAATATTAAAAAAATCAAGCATGTGCTACCCGACTACTCCTCTCACATGCCCCTCCTCCCTTTTTTACCTTCATATATGCATATTTTAATGTTGTTGTGTGTTAAATGATAAGTTGTTTGTTTAATGCTTGATATTTTTATGTTTCAGATAAATAGAAATAATTTTTCAGATAAATAGAAATAATTTGCATTTGCTTTAATTATAATTTGAATTATCATAAATTATACATTACATATAATTTGATTTTACTTCTGAATATAAAGTGTGACTACTAGAAGCAAGTCCTCAAATGCAGCCTTTGAATATCTTACAGAATTCCCAGCAGCCACGACTCCTTCAAAAGCAGATGTGAGACACTACCTTTTTGTGCGCCGTCGTGAAAAAGCTAAATCAAAAGGATCAGCAACTGCTAATGATTGTTACAGGGTTGTTGTAAAAGATATTGAAGACATTTGGATGAAATTTTCTTTTCCTACGATTAACACCAAAGGTGTCAGTCGACTAATAGAAGAAGCCTCAAAATTGAACAAGGTGCCGTTACATCGAAAAAATGAAAGTTTTGCCTTAAAAGTAGCTCAGTTTGATGAAATGTTTGATATATCTTCTTGTGAATGCTATGATAAGGGAATTGATAGGAAATCTTGCAGGTGTAAGGATAAAATACCAATGGCAAAAAATGGGAGTCTTTTGTGGGTCAAAAAAAAAAGAAGAAAAAATCAGTTAGGACCAATTGATCGCATAGCTAGATCAACAAAGAAGAGATCCTTAGCAAGAGCCCAAGAAGCACAAAACCGTCAACTAAAAGCACAAGAAGAAATGACTGAGCCACCAATGTTTTACCATCGGAATTTATAGAAAATACCGAAGAAGACATGTATGTAGATTCAGAGAGTCAGGATGTAGATTATGAGGCCGATTTAGAATTGACTGAGAATATTCAGAACAGGCACTCCTATGAAAAAATAGCATTAACAGCAGATCGTTATCGTGTAAGTTGTAGAGCTGCAGCTGCAATAGTCAATGCAGCTTTAAAAGATATGGGGATCCTTAACCACACCAACATGCTTGATAGAAAGAAATTAGAAAGAGAAAGAAATCGCATGGGTGAAACAAATACTTTTAGGTCTAAATCCAAAAATCTGAAGATGGAGTGCCTTGGATTTGATGGAAGGAAAGATAACACATTAACTAAAAGTGGAAAGATAAGAGAAGAACACTATGTTATTGTGAAAGAACCTGGAAGCATCTATGTAGACCATGTCACACCAGATAATGGAACTGCTCGCTGCATAGCAGAAGAGTTGATAACTATTATTACAGACTCGAACAGCACAGATACTATCAAAGCTTTACTGTGTGATGGTACTCCTGTAAATACAGGAAAAATTGGTGGAGCCATAAAACTGGTTGAAATTCATCTTAACAGACCAGTGCAGTGGTTGGTGTGCCTCTTGCATTTGAATGAGCTGCCTTTTATGCACGTCTACAAAGCCACTGATGATAAAACAACAGGTCCAAATACTTTTGTGGGCTCAAATGGGAATAAACTGAAAACAGATTTAACAAAATTGGAGGTAGTCAAATATTCTCACGTAAAGGGAAACATTAAAGAAATTCCAGCAAATGTTGTGAAGGAGCTAAGCAGTGATCAAAGATATGTGTCTGGCAGTGCAAACTGGAGACACTTCTCAAGATCGGTCCACTCGATCCCCAGGTACCCTTCACCATACTCGCTGGCTAACTCTAGCCAACAGGGTCCTTCGATTATATATCTCAACGCCAAATCCCGATAAAAACCTTCAAGATATAGTCAAGATTATTATGCAATTCTATGCTCCAGGGTGGTTTTGGATAAAATCTCATCCTAATGCAACTGATGGTGCATATAACTTTTGACATTTAATATGCTTGCTTCGAAATTTAGATGAACAACATAGATCAATCATAGAACCAGTATTAAAGAATAACGCCTACTTTGCCCACCCAGAAAATATACTCGTATCAATGGTAACTGACAAGAGACTAGAAATTAGAGAGCAAGCTATTCAGAAAATCATCCTTTCAAAAACAGGACTTTCAGATACCAGAAATTTTGAGTTGCCTCGAACCCTCAATTTCCAATCTACTGACTACACCGAGATGATCGATTGGCAAAAAGAGATTATTACTCCTCCACCACTGCTAAACAATTTTAGCGACGATGAGCTACTACAGGCTCGATGTAAGCCACTGGAGATAGCTTCTTTTCCATGCCACAGTCAAAGTGTGGAAAGGGCAGTGAACCTAGTAACAAAGGCATGTCAGGAAAGACTAGGATATGACAACCGTCAAAAGTTTATCTTCAACTCATTAGAATCAAGGTGAAAACTGCCCAAGTTTGAATGGAAGGCCCAATGGAATGAGTAAGAAACATGAAATAAAATTTCCTAATGATATTGAAAATTTCTTCCCTTTTGATGTGATAAGGAACAATGAAAAAGTGAATTGAATTTTAGCACATTTATTATGCCTCTAATTTTTTCTTCCGAATATATTGTTGTACTTTATTAATTTTCCTAATACTGTACATTATTAAATAAAATATTATACGTTAATAAAGATTTAGGTCATCAAAAAACCTGAATGTAGAGTAAGTCTCGTATAAATGGAATATTCTTCAATATAGGTAAAAAAGTGAAAAATTGTGCCAGGGGTAGGAAGCTTTAAACAACGAAAATAATTTATGAGGGGGTTCCTGTGTTCCATTGAAACCCCTCACAATATGTACGTTTTCAATATAAAATTTCGACCCGGCCTAATATATATTTTGAAATCGGAACTAAAATTTCTCTAGTTTCGCATTCAATAAACTTGCACTTCTTTCAAGAAAATTACAAAGTACAATAATAAACTAAATAAACTAAATAACTGGAGTTTTTTACAAAGTCTTCTCTGTTTAACGATGATGCGATTAGTAATATTTTTATTGCTATTATCCCTTAAATATCCTTAAAAAACTTTGAACATTCGAATAATTCTAAAATATTTTCAAACTATCATTTTATTTAAAACTAAAATTTATTATTCAAATTATAGAGGTTTCACCTAACTTAGATTAAATTACTATTTGCACAAATACAAGCAAACATAAAATCCCATGTACAGTAAATATAGAATTTTGGCTCAACAATTACTCGACTCAAACAGCGGCAAAATAAATAAATAAATAAATAAATAAATAAATACAGTATATATATATATATATATATATATATGATGAATAAAACCACGAAGGAAAGGAAACACAAAACGGTGCTCAAGCGCTTTCGTCTAATGACATCCTCAGGAACACTGAGGAAAGGGTGTTCCTGAGGATGTCATTAGACGAAAGCGCTTGAGCACCGTTTTGTGTTTCCTTTCCTTCGTGGTTTTATTCATCATAAATATTTTTCACGTGTTACTTTCGTGAAATAATTTTCATATATTATATATATATATATATATATATACTGTATATATATATATATATATACGGGTGTCAGGAAATGATTGCCCCCCCTGTAGAGCAAAAACTAGAAGAGATAGATAAAAACCGGCGAGACCACTTGAAGAGCGTTAAAATCTGAATAAAAACCATTATATTCTATTCCTGTGATTTTAATTCTTACCATTTTTTTCCCCACAGAAACCATGGCATCATCTATTTTGAACGATTCAGAGAAAAAGCGAGTTCTTGACCGCATTCGAGCTGTCACATTTCGTGAAGCAAAGGAAGCTGGTGCAACTTTCATAACTCGACACTGGGTGGCTGAGAGATTAAAAAGATCAGAAGACTTTGTCAAAAGGAATTGGAATAAGAATCCTGAAGATTGTGAAACAGAATTTCGAGGAGGAAGACCGGAGAAATTATCTCAAGAATCGAAAGACATTGTGCTTGCTGCATCACGGCACCGAAAGAAGAGCTGCTCTGAGGTAGCGAAAGAGATACTTATCCGTCGTGGTAAGATAGTCAATCGGCAACTTGTGCATCAATTTCGAGTTCGCCAAGGCTTGAGTGCTTGGCATGAAATAGCTAAGCCACGGAAGAGTGATCTTAATATTGAAGATCGGCTATGGTTTTGTGATTATCTTGAGGAATGGACGGAAGACGATTTCCTTCACTTGGTTGTCAGCGATGAATTCGTTTATGTCTCCAGAAAACCAAATTTTCAGAATGATCGGGTTTGGGCAACAACTCCTGATGAAGTCCCAGACGACCAGAAGTATCGAGAAATAGTAAAAAATCCAGCATGTGTGGGTGTTTTCATTATGTTCTCTATTCGGAAGCTCATCTGGGTTATCAAACCAAGAGGAACCAGTTGGGATGGGCCTTATTTTCGAAATGTAATTTTGGCCCAAGATGTAATTCCGTTTTTGAAAGACCCCGAGTGTGTTTTGGATGTTGAACAGGCAACCTTTCTTCACGACAAAGCCCCCTGTATGAAAGCACTTGCGACTCAACAACTGCTTAAGGACAATAACATTGATTTTTTCGGAAATAATGAATGGCCTGGCAATTCTCCCGATCTTAATGTCTGTGAACATGTCGGATCCATCATGAAGGATCGGGTGGAGTCCTTAATGCTGGAACAACCCATTCAGAATTGGTATTCAACAGAAATTATGACTGCAAAGATCAACGAAGTCCTTGAAGAAATGAGTCATGATACCGATCTCTTTGAGACACTTCTGGGATCATACCCCCGTCGATTAATGGCCGTCAGAGCTGCAAATGGGGGCAACACCCGATATTAAAACAAGTGTTTTTTATTCAAAATTAAATGCTCTTTCGCGTGGTTTTGTCTGTTTTTTTCTATTCCTTTCAGTTTCTTCTGTACAGGGGGGGGGAGGGGGGCAATCATTTCCTGACACCCTTTATATATATATATATATATATATATATATATATATAATATATATATATATAATATAATTATTTAGTTTGGGTTCGTGCATTTTAAAACTTTGCTCGGGTGAAAACACGACAACATTTAGCGACCACCTATACGGGTCCTATTGTCTGCGAGAACAAAGAAACCCTTACATCAGAGAAAGATGCATTCCCCCATTCGCCGCAGGGGGACACGCCCTTCAGCTCCGGACAAAGCTGTGGGTGTACTGTATATATGTATGTAATTCAAGTTAGGCTAAAGCTCCTGTTTTCTTTTACCGCCTCTTCGTTCTGATTTTTTCAGATGTTTCGCATATGCATTAACAATAATCTTGACCAGGAAAATATAGTAACTAATTATAGTATGTATGACATGCAAGGTGCAACATGAACTCACCTATTATACACAGTAACTGTCTGGCGATACTCACACTACGAAAGACACGAAAGAACTGAAGTAATGGGGACAGCTGACGGAGTTGGGTGGGTAGAGGCGAACCATTTAACTATGTTTTCGCTAGAGTCCACGCGTTCTAATAGACGCACTAATTTAATCCACAACTCAGGATGTAGAGTATTTTTAATTAATGACAATAAATACAAAACGTAGCACAAACAAACCGATTTATATATGTAACAATTCACAACACTCGCACCTATCCTCTATACAACAGCGAGATTTCAGGGCTATACCAAAATGTAGCAAAAAGTGAGCGACCTCTAAATAATACTCCTATCTACGTAATTTTTGGCATGCAGAATTCTTTAGTCAAATGAAACAGAAACCACCATGTGGAGCGATATATATCTGATATTTATTTTTACCTTATGTTTTTTGGGCCACCCTAATATACATGTATATGTATATCTATCCATCCATCTATCAAAAACTGTTTGTGTTATTACCAAGTGAAAATTGTAAGGAAAATATGGTGTCATTTAAAAGCCATTTAGAGGAAGCTGGACGCTGTTTGAAGTTTTCAGAACGTTTTCTAAAAGCTTGAACCAAACTTAGTCTTCCATCCGACATGCTACTTATTCGCTTCAAGAAATAAAATTTTAGAAAAGCCTCAAACATTACTAACAAATAATTGTTTTTATTTTGTTTTTAATGCGGGGTTCATAAGATTAAAAAAAAAATACTAATTATTAACTTTTTGTGGTGTTTAACTTCTTTTTTATGAATTTGTTTCCGGAACTGCGCGAGTTTTATGTGGATTTAGATATTAAAAGTTTCTTGAAATTAAGATTTAATTTGTTAGTCGAAATGAAACTGAAATTTACACAAATAATTGTCAAAATTATGATTTCGTTCACTGAGGGAACAAAACATAAATCATTAAACATTGGACAATCTCATGAAAGGAAGTGTTGATAAAAATTTTCATCATGTAGAATTACCAGGGCTACGCTGTGGCCATTCTCGTAACACCACTTCCTATCGATCAGCGAAATTAAGCGACATTCAGTTTGGGTACTAGTTGGATAGATGACCGTCCTCTGAGCCCAGATGATGTATCGACTCGTGATTTGGAACCCATGTTACGAAGGAGGTTAAACGATCCTATCAAACATCAACATTGTAGAATTACCAGCTCATACAGTAAAAGTACAAAGCTGTTTTTAGAATGTCTTCATAATGCATGGAATGAGTAGAAACGTTAAATTGAATGAAACGCCGTTACTCTTTGTATCATGTATCTGGTTCTGTAAACTTAAATTGTACAAGTTCGCCATTTTTTCATTTCCACCCAGCGAAGAATCTCTGTGCAGGATACGTTTATTACCTCCAAAAATTCTTTACAGTTATCTATGAAGAAAATTGCTTTATTTTCTTTCCATGTATAGCTTAGATTCTTAGAAGTTCCAAGTAGTTCATAATTTTTTCGACTTGTTGGATTATCCATTTTAGAGTTTTGGAATCTTATGAACAGGTGAATATAGTAACAGTGATAGTTATTTAAAATGTTTGAACAAATCTTGAAGAATACTCCTCAGATGTGTACCCCAAAGTTATAATACTTTTGGTATATAAATCCGTGATGGACGTAAAAAAATGGTTTTGAAGCAAAATCATTCGGCGAAAATGACGCCCATTTCAGGGGCAAATCGAGTGAAATAAGGGCTGAAGGCAATTTCTGTATATGTACACATAATGAGAATGGAACGTGGTGTGGTGGAATGAGAGAAGATGGTTGGAGAAAGTTTTTTCTGGAAGTAATCAGTTAAATGCCCATAACAACGACAGCAATACGACTTTAATAATAATAAAGTGTAAGTATAATATACAGAGTCATGTAAGAAGTAAATAGACAGCCCAGATTTTGCTGTAACAATTTGGCGTAAAAGATTCAACAATTTGATCGTGTTGCTGGTTTTTTGGGCTTTTTACGTAAAGTCTTGTCTACTATTGCCCACACGTGTTCTATGGGGTTCATGTCAGGGGACTGACTCGGCCAAGGATGTCGTTTGATACCATTTCGCTCCTCCCATTCTTTCGTCTTTTTTGCAGTGTGGCATGGGGCTCCATCTTCCATGAACAGGCAGCTGTCTTTTTCAATTTGACCACTTGAGAATATTGGCATAAGTCCTTCTTCAAGGATAGAAATGTAGGAAACGAATATTAGTCATAATAATGGCAAAAAAATGGATGCATACATTTTATCATAAAATTAAGGGTGTCTATTTACTTCTTGCATGACTCTGTACGTTGAAAGCTGAATTATTTCCTGTTTATTTCTTCTAATACCTAGAAATTGTAGAAGTTGTGCTAAAGAAAAACAAAACAAAAAGAAAAACGAACGTGAAAAAGAGCTTGAAACATACAAGCCCAATTTGTTTGGCAAATTGAGTTTCTTTAGGAAGTCAGAAGTGAGAAAGGTTACGGAGTTCATCTAGGGAAAGTTTTGGGACAAATTCAACAACTTTTAACTGCGATGCTAAAGTTTTATAAGAGATATCGATCTACTGACTTGTTCGCATTATTTGACTGTAATTAACATCCATTAGCGACATTCCGATAAAGCTTTTTTTCAATATAGTTGCAAATATACTTTAATTTTCGTTCAACTCTTTGATTTGGACAGGAATCCTTTGAATGATACTTCTTAATACACTAACTTTATCGTGTTCCGTTACTTAAAAAGGCTTATTGAAAATCTTTGTCTCACTTAAAGATACACGTCTTAGTCTCTCTATACGTTTTTATTGACTACAAGCTTGGGTGATGCTCATTTCTGAAAAAAATGTGGAATGATAAATGAAATTGCCATTCTTCAATGAAGACGCTACATTGTCTATCAGGAATTGTCGCAATTTTAAAATGCTTTGTTATATGGAATTTTGAATATTAAAGGGCTTTTACTGTTCAGTAACCCAACACTCGGGGACATATTTATTTTGGTGGGCCAAGGAGTTTTCAAGTCACTTTCATTTTTGTGGGTACTGGCTCTTTGTGACTGATATGGTGGGAATTTGAATCTGAATTAGCTGGAATCAACAAACTAGTCAGATAAAAGTTATATATAAAGGAATCAAATTTTCAATTCCTTTATTACTTACCACTCGTCCAGTACCCATCTGTAAAGTTCATGGGTCTGTCCCTCCAAATAATGTAACTTTAAATCTTAGGAATTTTTTTTCTGTAGGCACTGGAGTAATTTAGTCCTGTTAAACCCCGATATAATTAGAAGTTGGCTATATTTCCTACCTTTAAAGAAACTGAAAAGAGGACGGTACCTTGTTTTAAAACTGTCCGACTTCTGACGCTGGTCTAGTCCTTTCATGAATTCTGTTTCCAAGCCTTTGCTTCGGTTACCGTACCCAGATCGTACTTTTTAAAAATTTTAAAAGTGAGATTTTACTTGTATCTAAATACAAGTAAAATTTAAAGAAAAATAAAGGTTCCAACCCGAGTCATTGCCATTTAATTGCAAGAAATTTGGATGTATATTAATTAGAATCATGTTTTTAGACTGTTTATACATTAGTTGACGTCAGAACAACATGGTATTTATAATGTAATGCTTTAGAAAATACTAATTTTGATAGTTGGGCTACGTCGCAACAACGCTTCCCGTAAGATCAGCGAAGTTAAGCGACGATGGGTCTGCTCACTAGTTGGATGGGTGATCAGCTAGGGCAGTCAAAAGTCAATAAAGTCAACTATTGTATACGGATAGCACAAACTGTGAGACGCCTAAAAAAGGTATTTAAACACCCTGGGGGGGATAGTTTTGTTATTTATTAAGTCAACAAAAAGTCAACTTTTTTGGTTTGGTCAACTCTTACTATTAGGTCAACTATTTAAAAATTAATGCTAACTGGCAACTTTCCGCAAAAAAATATGCCACTCTATCTATTCAATTCTGGTAATCTGTCATACTGAAGGACGTTTACCCAGTTCTGTATGTGTGCTATGTGTGGTGGCTGTATTTGTCGTGATCTGATGGGTGGATTTTTGTTATACTTATTCTGAAGCATTAATTTTAGGTGCTCCAATATAGTAATCCTATTAATCAAATTTTGTATTTCAGATGCTTAAATGCAGTAGCTAGTTTCCAAGTGCATAGTTTAAACAATGCCAAAAGTAGCGGCAAGTGGAATTACAAAAATTCGTTCCATAGTAGCAGATTACAGCAGAGAATTTTGTGTTTCTCCTAAAAATGAACTTTATTGCCAGATTTGTGCTACAACTGTTAACTTTGAAAAACGTTTTTTCATTGATAAACATAGAAGTACGGCTTAGCATCAACGTGGACTGGCTAGTACCTCACAAAACGAAAAAACTCAAACGTTTTTGGAGCCTGCTACGAAAGATTTTTCTAAGAAACTTGTGAGCACATTTTTAGAAGCAAATATTCCTCTACATAAGCTACATCATCCTAGCATAAAAAAATTGTTTTCAGAAATGGGGCGCTCTATTCCATCAGTATCAAACTGCAGGTTAATTGTCGATGAACTAGGCAATGATGAATGTGGCTCGTGTAAAGCAAATTGTGAAGGACAAACAAATCTTTATAATTGTGGATGAAAGTCAAGTTTCTGGATCAGCATTTGTCAATGTTCTAGTAGGTTCTCTGGACAACCCTGAAAAAACATATTTGTGGAAGTGCGAAGTTCAACAGGCATCTATCAATTCACAGTTAATCATTCACATCATCGATGACACAGTTAAAGAGTTGGAAATACCAAGGGAAGATTTTTGCCTGCTTTTGACCGATGCAGCTCGGTATATGACGGCAGCTGGAGATGTACTCAAACAACTATTCCCAAGATTATTTCATGTAACTTGCATTGCTCATCTACTACATAACTGCGCTATGAGAATCAGAGCTTTCTACACAGATGTGGATAAAGTTATTGCTCACATCAAGGCATCCACGGTCAAGAACAATACCAGGAAGGAAATGTTTGCTGAAATTGGTTATCCCCCTGAACCAATTATTACTAGGTGGGCTAGTTGGTTGGAGGCTGCATTCTACTATGCCAATAATCTTCCGGACGTACAGAGAATTGTTGATGGTTTTGAGAATGACGGAATCATCGTTCAGAGGGCTAAGGAAAGCATTTCCAAACCTGAACTAGCAAAACAATTGCTTGCAATAAAAAGGGACTACCCAATCATTTCCGAACTTGTGACAAGGTTAGAAGCAGCAACCGTTACCATGGAACAAGCCTATAAAGCTATCGCCAACATAAATTTAGGGAAGGATGAGTGCAACATCTCACAGTACATCAAGGAAAGATTAAAAAAAACGATGTCTGCCACATTATGGAAATAAGCAGGCCTGAGATATCGCCTGCATTGTATTGTTTATTGCAGAAAGCGCAACTAACCTCTGCTTCTGTGGAAAGATCCTTCTCAATGTTAAAAAAACTTCTAGGCAAGGATCGAAATTTCTTGTCAGGGAATGTAAAAAAATATATGGTGAAATATTATAAATGCGCAAATTAAGTATGAATGCTATGCATTTTATGCTTTCAAATATATTATTTGATTGAAAAATAAGGTAATCTTTTTAGAATGTTTAGGTCAACTTTATGTCAACTTTTTTAACAAATAAAGTCAATTTTAAATTTTTTTTAGGTCAATTATAAATCGCCCTAACTGATCACCCTTCGCGATGATGTAGCGACCCGTAGTTGGTTCGGATCCCACGTAAGGCTGTATAGTGTATAGGTTCCCTCGGCCACGTGACCTTTTCCTTTAGGAAAGCGGTTAAAAGACCCCAAACATTATTATTACTTTTGAGAGTTTTAACGATATTCTGAATTAGAGAAAACTTCTGATTTTGCGAATTCTCAATTTTATGAAATAAATTCCGTACCACTTTCCTCTTTTACGACTTTTTCATCTAACTCAATCATTTCTTTTAGATTTATTTTATTTATTTTTAATATTTGTTACTGTATCGTAAAACTTATTACAGCCATTTAATATTGGGGATTAACAGGGAGAAGGAAAATACACCAGCATTGAGGATCCTTTTTATGAATTTTTATTTTACGAACAAGCTGTGGCCCTCAATCTGTCGAAAAATAAGAAACGTGTACTGTATATAAATTGATTACATTATATATATATATATATATATATATATATATATATATATATATATATATATATATATATAGAGAGAGAGAGAGAGAGAGAGAGAGAGAGAGAGAGAGACTGGATATACTGTAAGTAAGGTTGAGTGTGTGATAATTCACAGGTGAAGTGGGCTAATTTTTTCTGAGGTAACATTTTCGGTACTTCGGAATATTAAAAAATTTATAAAAAAAAACCCTCTTGGAAACCTTTTTATGGTCGGAAAATAAGTATGTTAAGCCTGGTTAGGTTAGGTTAAAGTTTGGGTAGGCTAGGTTAGGCTAGGCTAGGCTAGATTAATGAGTACCTCACTATTTAATGACTTAATATAGAAAACAACCTTCGACCCTTCAACTTTGTCCGAAACACTTATCACCACTTATGACGACACTAAGGTTAGGTTAAATTAAATTAGGCTTGGTTAATTAGTTTTTTTTTAGTATATGGATTTAAAAAGATCGGTACCTCGCATATGCAGGGAGATACACACACACACACACACGTGTGTGTGTGTGTGTGTGTGTGTGTTAAAAATAACCAATCAGTATTGGACAGAAAATTATAAAACTTGACGATTACAATAATTTCACCATCGGACATACAAATCTGGAAATATGCATTGATAAAACATTTTTTAAATTATTTTACCCAAAGTGGTTCTAAAGATTTGGTTGAAGTGTACAAAAATTTCTTAAAAGAAGTAGCGTTCCTGAACATTTTGGAGGCGTACCTTGGCGATCAACACAGAAAACAAAGACCTACTCCGTATCTGTGGTATCTCTGAAGGAAATTTTGAGCGAACTTTGACGAACTCTTGACTATATCATGATATAAAAAAAATAATTGCCTCCATGCCAAGACGTGTCCTAGTCCTTTATGAGGCCTATGGAAAGGTATGTAATGTTGATTGGTTATTTTTTCCTCTTTTGTCTACGCCTGAAGCGAACGTTGTATGTCTGAGTGAAACACTGCTATTTTGGCCTGGCTCTGTTTTAAAATGCTATCACCTGAAAATATTAAGTTCTGAAGAGAAAACTGCCTCAATTACACATGCACGCACGCACGAGCGCGCGCGCACACACACACACACACTATATCTATATATCAGGGATGGGGCCAAATACATATTTGTATTTATAAATGCAGTAAAACCTGTATTTGAGGCATTCTAATGATTTGTATTTGATTACTGTATTTGATGTATTTGTTTCAAATACATGTCAAATAGAAAGTACTAACTCTCTCTCTTTACTCGCACATATATATAGTATTGTACATTTATTGTTTAGAACATATGACATATGCACGACAGATTACACTTGTCTAAACATGCTGAACTCTGTATAGTTTAAAAAGCTGACAAATCATTAGTGGGCCAGACATCACCAATGAAATGCAACAGTCATCAGTTAACCGTGTAATTACACGGACGTGGTGCGTATTTGTATTTGGTAATTCATAAACTGAAATATTTGTATTTGGCAATTCATAAACTCAAATATTTATATTTGTATTTGATATTCCCTGTAGGAATGTATTTGTATTTGCTTATGTGTACTTGACCCCATTCCTGATTTTTATATATATATATACAGGGCGTCCCAAAAAAATGTATACACACTTTAACAGCTGATAGCTCAATTGATGTTTCTTTCTTTCCAAGTTAAACCCATTAGAATTAATAATGGCAGTCAGACTAAGCTTTGAACAAAGGAAATTCATTCTAAAATGCTACTGGAAGTGTGAAAACGCAGTTGAAGTGCAAAGACAGTTTAGGAGGGAGTTCAGGGTGGGCGGAAAGTAGCTCCCTATTTTGGATTGGTAAAGAAATATGTATATTATCCATTTATTTCAGAAGAAATAATATGAAAAGGTAGGCATACATGGTAGGTTTTCTCTAAAATTCAATGTGGGCTCCAACTCTTTCCACCAGCTTCTGGAGCCGCCCAGGAATGGCGTCCACTGACTTTAGCAGGAACTCCAGCGGGATGGAGGACATGACTTCCCGAATTCGGTCCTCCAGTTCTTCCAATGTCCTCGGTTTGGTGCGGTAGACTTCTTCCTTTACCCACCCCCAAAGAAAGAAGTCGCACGGTGTCAAGTCGGGGCTCCTGGCTGGCCATTGATGTGGACCACGACGACCCATCCAACGCCCAGGGAAGTGGGCATCCAGCCACTCACGGACAACAAGAGCGAAGTGCGGAGGGGCGCCATCTTGCATAAATATCAGATCGTCGATGTTCTCCCATGTGCTGACAACCGGCCAGACCTCGTTTCGCAACATAGCAAGGTACCGCTCAGCATTCATGGTGTTGCGCAGAAGGAACGGGCCCACAACCTGATCTGAGGTCATACCACACCACACCGTTACACTGAACCGATTCTGCCGTTTTTCAGCGGTAACCGTGCGACTTCTTTGGGGGTGGGTAAAGGAAGAAGTCTACCGCACCAAACCGAGGACATTGGAAGAACTGGAGGACCGAATTCGGGAAGTCATGTCCTCCATCCCGCCGGAGTTCCTGCTAAAGTCAGTGGACGCCATTCCTGGGCGGCTCCAGAAGCTGGTGGAAAGAGTTGGAGCCCACATTGAATTTTAGAGAAAATCTACCATGTATGCCTACCTTTTCATATTATTTCTTCTGAAATAAATGGATAATATACGTATTTTTTTACCAATCCAAAATAGGGAGCTACTTTCCGCCCACCCTGTACAGTATATATATATATATATATATATATTTTTTTTTAGTTCAGGAAGAACCGATTCGCCTCTATTTAAAGGGCATATCTCAGCGGAAAAACAAAGAAAAAGGGAGAGGAAAGACAGAGGAAAAAGAAAGGGTGGAGGGGAGAGTCGAAGTGGAAAAAGACCAAGGATGACAAGGACTGCAGGGTCGAGCCCCATCATCCTTGGGTGCTAGGGCCGGGAGGGTGCACGTGAAACCTCCAGGAACAAGCACGTACAAACGAGCACAAAGAGCACTCAAGAGCACGAGCTTAGAACCCCCTTGCGGGGATATATATATATATATATATATATATATATATATATATACATACAGGGCGTCCCAAAAAATGTATACACACTTTAAATACTTATAAAGGCAGTGTTTATTAAAATACATTTCATTTTCAAAATGTAATGGAATCTACAGACATTATTTAATTGTTTTGTCAACGCCTGTTTTCAGACTGACGTCCGTTCTGGTCCAGGCACTGCTGATAACGCGAAGCCCTGTATATATATATATATATATATATATATATATATATATATATATATATAGTATACGTATATACCGTCATATAAATACGATATGATCTACATGACTTCAGCCTTTACTGCACTATAGGCTTATTTCTGTTTTATAAGAATCGATAAGCAGAAGAATTTAGAACCTCATTCGTTGCTATTAACCAATTAGGAAGACCTCGTTTATTAAGAAATCGTTTATTATTGTGATTTGCAACCGCTTCTTGTTATAAAGTAATGGATTGAGCAATATTTTTCGTCGTATCTTGCCAATTTTATGCATAAGTTTTTTCGGAGTTTCTTACTCGTGCAATGTATTAATTGATCGCTGTCCATCCACCAAACCATAATTGGTTTTAATTTAGCCTCACCCTAATTAACCCTTTCTTTCCCTACGGCGTAACTAAATGTAGTCTGTCGAAATATAAAAATTAAGGAAGCTTTGTGATCCGCATTCAATCACAATACAGCCTTCCCCGTTGGCTGATGCAGCGAGCGGAACAATATAAAACACGACGCATGTCGTACGTTATATTACCGCACGAGTGACTTCCTATGACGTAATGCCGTCCGTCGTTTAGTGTTGCTTGGATAAATGCATAACCAGGCAATATTTTATTAGTTGCGTGTTAATGACGTGACGCTTTGCCATGAAATAATGTAAAGTGTATTTACTCTTCAAATAATTATGTCCGTTAAGCAAAAGTGACATTATTTTCGCCATTAAGTAATTTTCAAATTATATAGTGGGTAATTACCAAATTACCACTATATTAAATTATTCTCGTTTAGGTTCCACACTAAACTGAAAAAGGACATGTAAAACATGAGGGTGTGTGTGATAATGTGTAGATGTAGCGAGGTAATTTTTTTGCGAGGTAACACTTTTGGTACCTCGGAACATTAAACAATTTAGAAACATTCTTATTCTTGGGGAAAAAGATATATTTGTCCTGATTAGGTTAGGTCAGTTCAGGTTTGGTTAGGTTAGTTTAGTCTAGATGACAAAACAGAAAACAACCTTTGAGCCCTCAATTGCGTCCGAAACATTTATCACGCCCTTCTCGGTTCGATGGCACTTAGATTAGGTTAGGCAATTAGTTTGTTAGATATATGGATTTAAAATAGTCAGGTACCTCGCTTATGCTGAGATGCACACATCTGTGTGTGTGTGTGTGTGTGTGTGTGTGTGTGTGTGTGTGTAAAAGAGAGAGAGAGAGTGAAAATTATTATTTTGCAAGATATTTATGATATACGGCGTTTTACCACAAGACTTTTTTGAATCGAATGTATAGTTTTGGAAAAAAATTCGCCAAGAAATATAAACGTTATAAAAAGCATAAAATATTACTAATCAGTAATAATTAGGTTTTTTCTGAAATTTCTGTCGCCAGAAACAATAAAATATAAAAAAAAGAACCGGAATATTTCAAATTAGCAAATTTTCGTACTTTTAAGGAATTTTAGGTTTCTTTGCAAATTTTTTTCCGAAACTGTACATGTTAATATAGGGATTACGACTTCGGATGGAATTGACATTCGACAAGTATATTGTGGGTTAGATTAAGTTTAAGGTCAGGCTAAATTAGAGCGTTCGTTTTTATAGTGTCACTGATGACGATCCGACGGGTATAGTGTAGGTCAGAATATAGCCAATGAAGACTCATTTTGATCAACGGACCAAATTCTGGAGACGGCGTGAAATTTTTGTTGAATGTAAAATTTTACGACGCAAGTTTTTTGGAGTTGGACCAACAAGGACGACGAAACATAAATAATCCAGTCTAACGTAATTTAATCTAACCTAACTGTATCTAGTCCCAAATTATTTATTATTGGACGTTTCGCAGACGATGAAATTCTACCAAAATATTTCTCGACACCATTTTGAGGAAAATTCTATTCACGTTTTTGTTCTGTAGTTTAAATTGTAATAATTTTCCCGGATATTACATAACTGATCTTTTTATCACTTTATTAATAATTGTTAATTATTATTATTATTTAGATGGAAATAAGTTTTATTAATTAATTTTCTTCTGCTATTTCATTCTTATTCTTGTTCAAAATCAAAATATGTAGTAAACATTATCCATATACTCATACTGTAAAGGTTCAAAGATACAGGAAACAATATAGTTTTATAAAATAATTTAATCCAACAGTTTTATTTACATTTCGCATTTGTATGAATTATTTTGCAAAATAATTCGTTACCCGCAATGATGATGCTTCGAGGTTGTTTAACCTCTTCATTAATGGCAAAGTTCATATAACGAAGGGGACTTACAGCTTTACGTGGGATGAACCACGGGTCGCTACATCATCTGGATGCAGAGGACGGTCACCCATCCAACTACAACTCAGACGCGAATGTCGCTCAACTTCGCTGATCAAACGGGAAGCGGTGTTGCGACATGGCCATGATGTATCTCTCCTTACTAGTGCTTGCATAATACCGAAAATTTTCAATACCGGTATTTGGAGGCAATTATGCTAATCCCGGTATTGATACCGGTATTATGAAAAAAATAATTTATTTTGATTTATTATGGTGCCACCCTACCAACCCTCCCACAAGTCTGAGGGACTTGCAGTACTCACCATATTTACTATAAATTAATGACCCAACTCCAAATAGATGGCATTCTATTCGAAAAAGTTTATACAGTAAATTACTAAATTGTAATAAAAATATTATTTGAATTTCTTTTTAGCATATTATTATACAACTACTGGGGAAGATAGAAATTATTAGTATCTAAATATTTATTTCTTAGTTTGATTTTGAAAGTATGCTTTGAGGAAACAAAGAGCATCTAGGGATTGTTCAGATAAGACTTGATCTCAGTTTCGTCAGAAATAGGCCTGCAGCAGAAAAGGCTCTTTCTGATTCTGCACTTGTAGGTTTAATTGAAAGCAGTGCCTTGTACAGCTTCTCTAAATTCTCACTTCTCTGTAAAGTAACTTCCAAGCTTTTAAATTCATTAGTAACATCAAAATCAATGGAATTTTTTTTAGATGGCACTTTTCCTAGTTTGTCCATTTCTTGCATGTATTCACTCAGTAATGAATCTGCTTCCACTTCAGTCTTATCGGAGGACTAAATTGCCTAAATTTTACAATAGCAATTTTTGTCAATACCGAAAACCTATAATATCGGTATCGGTATTATTTGTACTTCAATACCGGTATTAATACCGGTATTTCAATACCGGTTTTAACCCCTACTCCTTACCCACAAAAACGTATTTTGAAAGAGAAACCCCAAATAAACAATCTTTATCCTCAACCTTCGACGTATCGAAATCACTAATTCCATTTTCAGGTCTTGATTTCAATAACAAATAAAGAGACTTAATTGAAGTTGAAGTTTTCTGTCTCTTAAGATAGAGCCATCTTCACGTTGTGTGTGTTCTTCCGTCGCATGAAACTACTATAAAGTGAACAAACTCTCATACTATGCGTCATTATTATATATTTTCATTAGTAGTTCGGCATTACTCCGCCAAACGATTCGATCTTTCCGAATACGAACAAGTAAATGCCGTCTGGTCAAAGATGGAGTCTTTCGCGGGAGGGGGAAAATTAGGTCTTTGAAATTGGAGTTCAGGGAGTTTACCCCAAAATGCGAGTATTTTTAAGATCTAAATGAAAAGAAAATTCATACAATTCTTAGGCTGAAAAAACTTTCGGTAATAATTTAAATTAGACAAAAGCAGTCTTCTAATGAGTGTAAAGACGCGTCTTCTTGAAGTTCATTAGAAAAAGAGTTTCTTTACAAAAAATGAAGCCTTCTTATATAAAATACTGCTGAAAAGACTACTAATTTTAAAGGAAATCTTTATAGCACGATAACGGTGTATGCAGTTCTCGCGTTCACTTAACATGTTTTCAAAGGAAGTTTAAGTAATTCCACTGAATACATGACTTCATCAGATATGGAACCAATTTTTTTCTTTCGCTTCTTGTTTCTTTAACGTGTTGTTCGTTTTTTTTTCTTCCATCTTTTACAATTTATATACTGTATATATATATATATGTAAATATTTATTACTTCCAATTTTTCTAAGTTCACTTTGAGTCTTTTTCCATAGTTTGTGGATGTAATTTTGAATGTACAGGGTGTCCGAGAATTATCTGTACAATATTTGGCTGTTATTAAAAGTCAACCATGAAGTGTAGAAATTCCAGTGTTGTCCCATTTTACAGAGAATCTCATTAAGTTTTTTCTGATACCAAGTTTTGACAAGTTTTTTAGAAATTCCAGTGTGTCCGAACATTATCTGTACAATTTCATCTTTTAATAAAATTCTTGATAACACACGTAAAATTCTTAAACAAGATTATTTAGAATCTGTATTTTCAAAAGTTTCTTTTATTAAAGTAACGTTGTTACAAACATTCGATATGTGCACCATTAGTGATTCGCAAAACATCCAATCGATACTCCAAATGTTGCCATGTACGCTGCAGCATATCCACATCAATTCGCTCAATAGCAGCTGTGATTCTTGCTTTTAAATCATCAATGTCTGTCACCCGCGTACATTTCTAAAAAACTTGTCAAAACTTGGTATCAGAAAAAACTTAATGAGATTCTCTGTAAAATGGGACAACACTGGAATTTCTACACTTCATGGTTGACTTTTAATAACAGCCAAAAATTGTACAGATAATTCTCGGACACCCGGTACTATTTCCATTAAGTTTGTCTTTTAGTTAATGTGGTGCAGTTTTTTTTTTTTTTTTTTTTTCCGTTTCTGCGGAGGATTTTGTTTTTATGTTGTGTTTGATTTTTGATCGCGTTCTCTCGATTCAATTACTCTTTTTTTATTATTATTTCTTCGATACTTCACTCGCGCGTCTTTATCATCGGTTTTGTTTTTTTACTTCCATCTTTTCTTCTCGACGTTACTTCATTTCTTTATCTCCTTTTGTTTTCGTCTACGTCGTGGCCAATGTCGTAACACCACTTTCCGCTAGATTAGCGAAGTTAAGCGACATTGGGTTTGGAGAGTAGTTGGATGGATGACTGTTCTTCGCGTCTAGATTATGTAGCGACCCGTAGTTCAGATCCCGCGTAAAGTCGTAGGTCCTCTCCGTCATATGACCTTACGCGTTACGAGGGTTAAACAACCCCCAAAACGCGCATCTCCGTTTGTTTATTTGGATTTTTCATTCCGTTGTTTCAACAAAATTTCATTCCGTTAATTGGCTCTTCGATGTTCTCGTTCTTCCTTTTTTGTTGTGTATTCTCTCTCTTCGTTACTCTTCTTGTACGTCCTGAATGGGGGTCATCTGCGTCGTTTTCGTCGTGCATCGTTTTCGTCGGGTCATTCCCAGGTACGAGACCCGAGGGAAAAGTGGCACTTCGTCCTCAATGAGGCCAAAATAAATCGGAAAGTTGGGCCAAGACAATCTTCTTTCACACGGAAATGGATGAAACCATTCTTCCGGCTTCCTTCTTCAAAAATTACCTTCATTTGTTGAGTTCAGTTTAAAATCATGATTACTTTATTACATACAATTTATACGGCTTAACTTGGTTTAATGCTGTTGACAGTTATATACGCAATAAACCCATAAAATAGTTTACTGCAACAGCAGGCTTTACGTATACAGTATATATAGTGGACTACGGATCACCAGTTTCACGTGGCCAAGAAAGTAGGCTTACTTATAATTTATGAATTTACTGTAATTGAAATGTATAATTAGGGGTCACCAGTTTGGGATACGGCCCAAACAAACAATATTTAATAAGTTTTATGTTTAATTAGAAAAATAAATTAATTATTTGTTCACAGTGATTAACAATTCCTTATACAATAATTGTGCTATATTACAATGGCTGTTTCTTAGCAATAAGAAATGGTTACACAGTATAAGCGTTAAGTAATATAATAATGACAAGAAACACTACTTTAGGTAGGCTAATGAGATGTGCGGCAGTGAACACACAATAATAAGTAATTAACCGTTTAATGGCCGGTACCATATCTGATTGACGTAAGAATTTGCAACTTGCATCAATTAATGCTTAGAACTATTTTTGTAAAAAAATACTGAAATCATAAATATTTTTTTATTTTTTCATATATTTTTATGATGTTCCCAAAATGGGAACGTTGGCATGTTCGGTCATAAGATTTATGAGGATATATAAGGATTATGGTAAACCAATATAAAGCTTATGCAAAATGTTTATTTCAATGTAGAAAATTATATTTGAATAACTAAACTGAAACATTTTTTTTCGCAGAAGATAAGAAAAATCAAGTTTGATATATATACGAAACTAAAACAGCATTTTATTGGCACAGATAAGAAAAATAAAGATATATATTATATATATATATATATATCCATCTATCCATCGAGTTCTGCCTATCAGGCAGGTCCAACTCATGTGTCCCGCCAAAGTGTTCTATCCTGAGCTATCCTTTTCATCTCATGGTAGCTCCTGCCTGCCTTCAAATCATCCAGCATTGTTTTCCTTTTCCTTCCCCTCGGCCTTCTACCTTCATATCTACCCTCTATCACCTCCTTCAACAATCCTTCTCCTCTCAACATATGTCCTATTCATTTCTTCTGTCTTTCTCTTATCACCTTAATGAGCCTTCTTTCCTCCCTCATCTGTTGCAGTACTTCCTCATTACTTTGGTGTTCCCTCCAGCTTATCTTTAGCATTCTTCTCCAAATCCACATTTCAAAACTTTCCAGGAGTTTCTTTTCAGTTGTTTTCAGTGTCCATGTTTCTGCTCCATACAGTACCACACTCCGTATCAAGCTTTTTACTAACCTTTTCTTCAGTTTCAAGTTGAGTTTACCTGTAAGTAGTCTTTTCTGTCTCTCAAAAGCTACCTTACCCATACCAATTCTAGATCTTACTTCCTTACTGCAATCTCCATTGTTGGTTAATAAACTTCCCAGATATTTAAACTGCTCAGTTTCTTCTAAAGTCCGATTTCCTATCGTTAGGTTCATTTGTGCTCCTTTCCGTCTTGCAATTTTCATTACCTTTGTCTTGGTCTCATTAATTCTCATTCCGAATTCTTCCGCCGTTGTTGTCAAGCTATTGACTATTCTTTGCAGTCCTTCCTCAGTACTACAAACAAATGCCTTGCCATCTGCAAACCTTACAAATTTGACTAATTTACCTCCCATTCTGATTCCCTCTTCCAGGTCTGAGAGTGCTTCTATTATCATTGCTTCCGCATAGATGTTAAATAACACGAGGGACAGGGAGCATCCTTGCCTGACCCCTCTCCCAACCAATCTAGGCTCCGATTCTCCTCCTGCAACTTTAACATTCACAGTCTGCCCAAGATATAGATTTTTTATTAGCCTACGGTCCCTCCAGTCAACATTAATATTCTTCAATATCTCCATTAGTTTCCTCCATTGGACTCTGTCAAAAGCTTTTTCAAAGTCAATAAAACAAACAAACATTTCCTGATCATGTTCCAGCACTCTCTCCCATCATTCTCATACCAAAATAGCTTCTCTTGTTCCGCATTTTGACCTAAATCCAAACTGATCCTCTCCAATGTACTGCTCAGCTCTGTTCGTTAGTCTTCTGGTTAGTATCCTTAGCATTATTTTTGATGTATGGCTGACCAAGCTTATGGCTCGAAATTCTGAACACTTGGTGGCTCTCGATTTCTTGGGGATAGTAATCACAGAGACTCTCATAAAGTCAGTAGGCCAGTCTCCACTTTCATACATGCTTCTGCACAATACATATGTCCGGTCCCAAACAATCTCCTTCCACCTCATCTGCTTCCTCCATTTCAATGTTATTAGATTTGTTCTCTTTATTATAGTTTTTCATTATACTCAATACATCTCTTCCTTATATCTTGTGGTCTTTTCAGTTTTTATCCATTTCTCCCCTCTTTTTCTCGCACTTCCAAGCTACTTCTTTTCCATCTATTTATGTCCTTAACTTTTTGGTACATTAAATCAGTTCTTCCTTTCCTTTCTAATTCCTCCATTCCCCTGCACTACTCTTCAAGCCACATCTCTCTTGCTTTATCAGTTTCTCTTCTCAGTTCGTTATTCATCAACTGTCTGTATCATTGTCTCCCTTCTTCTGCATTTATACTCTTCCATTTTCTTCTTCTTTCCATTTTGTCAAGCATCTCTGTAGTGACCCAGGGTTTCCTTGCTTCTCTTTTCACATAACCAATATTTTTCTGTGCACTCTCCTTTATTGTATCCCTCAGTCTACACCATCTTTCTTCACTTGTCATATAAATGTGGCCGTCATTTCTTTGCCTCCTTATCTCTCCATTCACCTTTTTAGCAAAAACTATACTTTGTTCTCCCTTCAGTTTTTCAGTATCCCATTTCTTCCCTACTTTATTCTTTTTCAGAGTCTTCAGCCTCACCATATTTTCCATTACCACCAAGTTATGATCGGAGTCAACATCTGCTCCAGGATAAGCTTTCGAGTTCTTCACTGCATTCCTATATCTCTGTCTTACCAAAATAAAGTCAATTTGAAATCTTTCAGTGTCTCCTGGTTTTTTACATGTCTTTCTCCTTCTTTTGTGATTTTGGAACCACGTATTAGTCACCATGAGTTCTTGCCTTCTGCAAAATTCTACTAGCTTTTCTCCTCTTTCATTTCTTCTACCTAATCCGAATGGTCCAACCTCCCTTCCGTCTTTCCCCTCTCCAATCACATTATTCCAGACCCCCATGATTATTACGTTAGCATTTCTTCCATGGGGTTCAATTATTTCCTCTATTCTATCATACATTTCTTCTACCTTTTCTTCCGGATGGGCGCTTGTTGGCATATACACTTGCGAGACAAATGTATCTACTTTTTCGCCTGTCATTCTTATCCACATGATTTTATCTGACACAGTCTAACTCCTCTACGGTGTTTCTTATCCTTCCTCTAAGTAAAATAACAACAACTCTCTCAGCACTGTCGCCACCAGAATAAATCACTCTTACGTCTTCACTAATAAAATCTCCTCCTCCTCGCCATCTGACTTCCGACAACCCCATGACATCTATGTTCAGCCTATTCATCTCTTGTTTGATGTTCTCTAACTTTTCTGGTCTGTTCATTGTTCTTACATTCCACGTCCCAATCTTTACTCCTTTGTTGGTGTCGCAAGGAATTCGCCTGATTACGACCTGGGAAGCCCTGCTACTTCCCCTGTCGAGCGCGACATTGCCTATCTTTTGACTGGCAACTCCGTTTACGCTGTTATTCCCATTTCTCTCTGTGGACATTTTCATAAGTTTAACAAGGGCATATTAGTGAAGTGGTTGCTCAATGACTTCTTCACCGCAGGATAAATGAATTTAGTAACACTTGTCAAAGGTTGTGAACTTCCTCAGAACAGAGGAAGTATAACCTAAGACTTTTATTCTTCACATAAGCTCGAAATTAGAGTACAAAGTCTTCTAATTTCCAACTTTCTGCTTCGCATATTATTACTACTACTACTGTCTGTCTGGATACATCTATGGAAATCTACACACACACACACATACACATATATATGTACACACACACACACACATATATATATATATATATATATATATATATATATATATATATATATATATATATATATATATATATATATATATATATATATATATATATATACGAAACAAAAACATAATTTTATTGGCACAGATAAAGAGAACATTCGAAGTTTCAACTTCAAATAAAATAATTTCGTATGATATATTGCACTACAGTCTTTATGCAACCTTTTCTCACATTTTATGCACTGTAATCTTGTATTCTTTTGGCAAATTGTACATCTACCTTGATAACATGAGTCTAAAACGTGATTTATGCCATCATATCGCGCTGACTTACAAGGTGGTGCAGATGGGCCTCCTTGTCTGCGTCGTTCTTGTTGAACTTTTATAAGTGATCTTGCACCTTCCTGTCTAAACTGAAGGTGAGAAAGAGTTGTGGAGCTATTTACGTGTTGGTAGAACCGGAATGCAGCAACAACGGACATATTCAAAATATGAGAAAATAGATTTCACCACCACTTTTTAGAGCGTAAGCGTGGCCTGTATGAAGGCAGCATCCGATCCAGTACATCAACTCCTCCCATTCCTTTATTGTACATATTGATGAGGAATGGTTGAGTTACAACCTTTTTTATCACTTGCTTTACTCTCCTCTCCACTTTCTGCACTGGGCTTACCCCATAGTAGTTACTAGCGATTGTTACACTAGAATTATCATTCCATCGAGCATACAAAACAACTCCATCTGATCTAAAATCATAAAAGCCTCTCTCTTTTTTTCTTCACTTCCTTTTGTGTCACTAAAGGGCAGTGGCTCGTCCGGGTTATCTCTTATCGTTCCACAAACTCGTATATTCTTCGAGGCCAAATCAACTAATAACTTGTGGCTTGTAAAAAAGTTATCGAAGAACAATACATGTTCATTGCTATTTTTTACTGGGTAGAGCATCTCAGTGACAACACGATATCCCAGAGGAAGGTTTGTATCGCTTTCTTTTCAACAATATATGGAAAAGTTATAAGGATATCCATCAGCCCCACAAAGCATCCACATTTTGTATCCAAATCTGAGAGGTTTATTTTTTATAAACTGTTTTCAGCTGTGATGTCCATGGTAGGGTATCAGTGATTCATCTATGCTGAGGAATTCATGGAAAATCCCGAATTGCTGACAGTTTCTTCGAAGTAAGTCGATAAGTGGTAACACTTTTGCCATTTTCGATTCACCTAAGTTAGAGTTATCAGCAAAGTGAATATATCTCTTTATCGACCGAAACCTCTCTCTGCTCATAGTTTTGGCGAATATTGGAGCCTTCATATCATCACTTGTCGACCAATAGTCATTTTCGGAGGGAAGACAGTGATAGCCACTGAGAAGCAATAAACCTAAGAACCTTCGGATCTCCTCCTCCTCTACATGAAAATTCTTATTATTTTTATCTCTCACAGCATAGAGGTTTGTTTGTTCTGTTATAAGGGTCAACATGTCGTGAGTAAAAAATAAGCTAAAGATTTCAAACGGATCCTTACCAGCATTACTTTCACCTACTTTCATAGGAATTGAGTGAGGACCAAGGGATAGCTTTTCGTTCTTTCTCCACCTTTGGCTTACTTCTTTACTGATATTTCTTCCTCATCGTTATCATCTACATGCACTTCGACCTCTCCACAAACTTCACTTGGTAAACAATCTTCATCAAGAGCGTCATCGTCGGCTTCTTCATCACTGTCTTCTGGTTTGTTACTGGCAGTAAGTGGCAGAACTACAATATCTGTTACTCCCTCGGTTCTTATGTTTTCCACATACAGTATTCAGTTGCACTATGAAGAAATCGGAAGGGAGTCACTGAACCCATCGACCTGAAAAAAATAAAATATATACCAGCCCGCTGGCCAACGGACCCAATGTATCAGGCATTGAAGGCCAAGGTTCAACTCCTCAAGGTCGTCAATGATAGTGCTGAATGTGCTGTTTCTCTTATCACATCAGACAAACGCCGCACTGATGAAAGATGAGACTCAGAAACAATACTTGTTGCGGCTCATCAGCAGTCGCCGCAAAATCTTACCGGTTTCAACGAAGGCGGTACTGAACGTCGAAAAACAGGTTGTTTGAGATGTTTTATATTCATGAACGAGACTGAATTTCCTCTGCATTATCCGATGTGATAGAAATGTTATTATTGTTTTTCACTTCATTGTTATTATACAAATAACTTAATAAGGAATTATGAAAAATAAAAGTTAATTTTTTACAGTTTTGTTTCAAGCACCAAAAATGTAGCAAATGTGAGCGACCTTTAGATATTCTCCGATATGCCTAATTTTTTGCATGCTTCATTAGTTTATTATATGTAACAAGGAGAAACTTGTGGAAATAAACATTTCTGACTTATATTTTTGGGCCACCCTAATATATACTGTATATGGTAAAGCGGAAGTGGATCGAACGTAATTACAACTATGACCAAAAGAGTTTAAACACCTTAAAATTTTTTAGAATGAGAGAGATATTAACACTAACAGAAAGTACGTATAACATCACTGATGTATTTTGAGCACCGATAATGAATTTAGTATCACCTGTCAACATTTGTGAGCTTTCTCAGAAAGATTTGGTGTAGTTATTATTTGTTACATTAGTTTTAACATGTCATACTTTAAATTTTTGGAGGTTTTTTGGTAGGTAAATTTAAATTATAAAGTGGTATGAAATTCAGTACATCAACGGCACATCATTAATCCGAAGTAGCAGCCAGGTTTCATTTCACTATCATATTTCAAGGAGTGAATTAGACCACTCACTAGATAAAATAAATTAAAGTATTTTTGCTTTCAGTGGTGATCAACAACGTACGGAAATATTGCTAGTACGTTAACCCCCTATACACTTGGCAGACTATATGACAAAAATTAATAATACAATGACAGTTCACATACTAGGGATAGCAATATATACAATTAATTAGAAATAATACAGTAATGAAGTTAAGTGGAGCTACAGACAGACGTTTTCGTACCATGAATTCCATAGCTTAGAAGATAAACTGCAGGACTCATTGATAGCTTGGATAATCGGGTTGATTGATTTTTTAATTCTTTGCATTAGACTGTATTGAGCACGTCTTGTTACCTCCGGGAAGCTCGGGACATTGCGGGTAGCAAATATTTGTGAAGCTGAGCATCTCGGAGGTAATTTATGCAGGAATCTAAAAGACCTGTTGTCCAGCAAATTTACGGTTCTGCCAGAACCATTTTCATAATTCACCTAGAGTTACTTTCTGTATATATTACTGCAGAAAGTACGAAAGAGTGTCTTTAACTTCACTTGTACAGAACTGGAAGTTCCTTATAGTCATATTCGCTTTAGCACAAAGGCTTCGAGATTGTTTTCTTATATCTGAGTCATCACTCAAAGAGTTGGTGAGAGTTTGACCCAAATACTTAAACTCATGTACTTCCTCAATTACTTCACCTCTCATTTTAAACCTAATATCAGCTGGCTGATTACAGCTTTTAGGACGAAATTGCATAACCTTAGTTTTTGTAACATTAAAAAGAATATCATGTTTCTGCGAATACACTTCGTAGACTTTTAGTAGCCAATCCAGACCTTTAGCAGAGGGACTTATTAACACCATATCATCGGCATAAACTAAGTTATTTATCTTTGTTATCTATACAACATCCCACTGTTGCCTCATTAAATGAAGCAATTAATTAATCCGTCAATATACACATTAAACAGCATAGGAGAGAGGAAGGAGCCTTGCCTCACCCCGCAAGAGGAGCCAAAACATTCGGATAGTACATTGCCCCACTTAACGGTAAAAGAGTGGTGGGAATACCAAAATTTCAATAAATTTAATATGTACATGGAAACCTTCCTTTCCTCTAATTTTTTAAATAAAATATTGTGTTTCACGCTATCATATGCCTTACTTGTACCTATGAAACAGCTATAAATAGTTGAATTGTTGTCAGTGTATTTAGATATTATTTCCTTAAGTACATAGATATAGAGGTCAGTTGAGTTGAGTATATATATATATATATATATATATATATATAATATATATATATATATATATATATATATATATATATGGGATGAATTTCACAATTAAACACGTGAAATGCATTTATCCATTTTAAAAATAATTTCAATAACAATGCGGGAATGTATAAAATTGACAATATCCTGTTAAAATACCTTTTCCCTTTAATCAACTCCTGTTAATCATGTGCTAATCTTTTTATTTTTCTGTCCCATTGTACATATGTATATATTTTCGTCATCTCGCCCTCTCCTTTCATTCTCTGACGAGGTGTACTCCTGAATACACGAAAGGCCTTGGAATCATTTTTCTTTTTCCCTGTGGGTTTGCATATATATATATATATATATATATATATATATATATATATATATATATATATATATATATATATATATATATATATATATATATATACACCGGGTGTCCGAGAATTATCTGTACAATTTTTGGCTGTTATTAAAAGTCAACCATGAAGTGTAGAAATTCCAGTGTTGTCCCATTTTACAGAGAAACTCATTAAGTTTTTTCTGATAACAAGTTTTGACAAGTTTTTTCTTTTTTGTACGCGGGTGACAGACATTGATGATTTAAAAGCAAGAATCACAGCTGCTATTGACCGAATTGATGTGGATATGCTGCAGCGTACATGCCAACATTTGGATTATCGATTGGATGTTTTGCGAATCACTGATGGTGCACATATCGAATGTTTGTAACAACGTTACTTTACTAAAAGAAACTTTTGAAAATACAGATTCTAAATAATCTTGTTTAAGAATTTTACGTGTGTTATCAAGAATTTTATTAAAAGATGAAATTGTACAGATAATTTTCGGACACACTGGAATTTCTAAAAAACTTGTCAAAACTTGGTATCAGAAAAAATTTAACGAGATTCTCTGTAAAATGGGACAACACTGGAATTTCTACACTTCATGGTTGACTTTTAATAACAGCCAAAACTTGTACAGATAATTCTCGGACACCCGGTGTATTATATATATATATATATATATATATATATATATATATATATATATATATATATATATATATATATACACACACAGGGTAATCATACAGCGAAAAATGTATTATTTATTATCCCTAAACATATTTCTTTCATGTTTCTGCAACATCTACATTTCACATAAACAGCAACTTATTTTAATCCAGTTTATATTTTTATTTATATGCCACTTAACCCTTTCCGGCATAACGGGTCCGCATGGAACCATAATAATGTTTCGTGCATAATTTTGCCCACTGACTGCATTTGGCTCCACACGTCACTTGTCCTGAAACTCAAGTACTCGGCTGGCAGCCCTGGAACAAGCTGTGTGGCTTATCTGTCCTCTTTACAGCAGGTCTTCCCAACCTTTATCATGCGAGACCCCGAAAATCATGTTGACACACTTCACGACCCCAAACACTGGTCTAAGTTCGACAAATTCCCCAGAGTTTCGACTCGTTTAAAAATACATTCCAGTTGTAATAGAGAACATTATAAAAAGTATATCGTACCACTACCAAGTTATTTTATATACGGTATATAACACTTCATAAGCACAGCGTTTATTGTGCGCGGGAAGGACACGGATTTCAGCTGTTATATGCAACTATGGTAGATTCATGATCGCTAAATGTCTTGTCGGACGGCCGTAGGAAGAGAATTGAAAATAAAATTATCAGATCGGTTCACAACCCCAAGATTGGAAAGCCTTGCCCCACAGCTTTTGTTGTGAACAAGGCAGCGTTGGTCTGACAGGAACATCTTGAAGCACAGGATATTATTCTTCAACGTAAATACATACAATTTTATGGTTGCAGAAATAAATATTGTAAGACGGGTTCATTCAGAGTCATTTAGAGTCCATTTAGAGAGTCACGGCAAATGTTTTCCCAAACACTAACAACTTTTATTTTTTATTGTAAAAATATGTTTAAGGATTTCATTTGTGTTCGATTTTTGTGAAAATAGTTTGTTTTCTAATTCATACTTAAATCGGGCATCGCAGTTTTTTACTTTTCAGAAATCTACTCAATTGCAGATTAGTGATTCCCATTTAATTTTCACCTAAAACGTACACGCGGATGTTTATGATAATTCTGAAAGAAAGATTAAATTTTTTGTAATGTACAATAGTTAGAATTTTCAGATGTAAGAGTTGAAATTTTGAATTTAAAATGAATACAATCGAGTAGTGTTATATACACAAGTTCAACGAAAGTGTAAACTTAGGAAAATTATCCTAAATTAATTCTAAATGCACTAAACTCCATAAAATTACTTCTAATTAAATTCATCAAACGGTTTAAATTAAAAACTACCAATTGAGTTCACTGCCCTTTGTGCTTAGTGAGAACTACGACACACATTCACCTTCCTTTTAGAGAGAACACTTTCTGGGTAAAAAAGACGAAAACGGATGAAAAAATAGAGAAGACGGACTTCAAAGGAGAAAAACCGGCATTTGAAAATGAGAACGAATTTCAAAAGGAAAAACACGTTCCCATAAAAAGAAGTGATTGTTTAAATAAATAAAAAATTCTACTAACAAAATATTTAAGAATCACAAGACGAAAATAAACAAACACACCGAACACTGACCATTTATGTAGACAGTACGAGCCGCACAAAGGGGAATACTCGTACACTTCTGGAGGAGGAACGAACGAATCCTGTGCACTTATACTGCATATAAATCGAAATATCAGACCCACTCTAAACCCACTCGACTACAGTCGTGTATCGAATTCATAGAATGCTCCAAAAGAAATAAAATAAAAGAACTATGTCGAAACGACATAAATGCCCCACCTACAGTATATTTGTGATTATGACTTTTGATGCAGGGACCTGATTCTTACTCGCAATATATTATTTTGTGATAGTTCATATATGCATGAATTTTCATCAATTATGTTGCGGAGTTCAAAAGTTATGGTGCAAACACGAAAATGTGACAAACGGGCAGACGAATGGACAAACTGACAAATGTAATCCAGTATGGTTCCTCCAAATTTATTTGGCGGGAGCTTAATAAACAAATAACAACACAAATGACAAGGCAAGTTTACTGAAGCTGCATTTCAAAATTCCATCTCTGTACCAGGGTTGTGGAGTCGGAGTCGGAGTCGTGGAGTCGCACGTTTCAGGGCGGAGTCGGAGTCGGTAAAAAACTTCCGACTCCGACTCCAATTTCTGTGTCCTGTGTCACCCTTAATTTCTAAATCCTAAATACTAACATTTAGGTTATTTAGTTTTTTTGGTCAATAAACCTTATTCAATGATAGCCCCTAGATTGTTTTTTTAATATTTTTTTTTTACATTTTCAGAATATACAATTAATATTTATTTAAATATAAAATATAAAATTTCACACTTAGTGTGGTGGTGATGAAATGTCTTATTATTATGATAATTATAGAGTGAAACACTAGAGGAGTCGGAGTCGTATATTTAAAATGTGAGGAGTCGGAGTCGGATTTTTAGATTTTTTACAATGTGTGGAGTCGGAGTCGGAGTCGGAGTCGGAGTCGAATTTTTACAATGTGTGGAGTCGGAGTCGGAGTCGGAAAATTTTGGACCGACTCCACAACCCTGCTCTGTACTCCATATAATAATGGATATTAATCAGCCTATATAGGCTAATGGTCCGAAGAAATACAGTGGGCAAAAAGTGCATTATTTAGTTTGATGCGAGTGACAACTATTATTATTCCCAAAGAATTTGCGTAGTGATTATGCAATAATTTACACGTAGGCTTGTTTCATTTTATAGATTTTTAGATTCATTTGGATCAACTGTCAACCAGCGCTGAGGGGAAAAAGTTGGGAATCACTATAGGAACAAAAACACATCAAACAGTAACAGACCGGCTAGTCCCTACGAAGCTATCTAAGAAGGGAGGTTAAAAAGAAGGGAGAAAACTTAAAGGCAAGTGTAAATTTTAAAGCAAAGGAGGAAGAATCCAAATAAAAATTCTACAATACTTTTATGCGCTAATAAATGCTTTAAGGCAGGATAAGCATCTAAAATATTTTTTATAATTACAAACAAAAAAGGTTGCTCTAAATAATACATTAAAAAAATATTAAAATAAGGTAAAATTTTCATGAACACAAAAATAATTGGTAGGAACGTAATTATAAAAGGATCTTAAAAATTGATTGTACAGGGTTGCCCATAACTCCCAATCGGTTATAATTAAAGCAAAAATCCATCCAGCGGAGCTCACACTGACCTAATCGATTACTAAGGAAAGAATATTTGTCAAGATGGTTATATTTTGCACTATGAATAATCAATAAATATATTTCTAAACTTTTCATAAAATTTTTACTTTGTTTTGATTTTTTGTATTTTCGCTTTAATAATAACCGATTGGGACTTATGGGCCACCCTTTGGTTTCTTTTTAAAGGACTCTATTGAATGACTTTGAACTACGCTGGCTGGCAATCAATTCTAAAAATTAACTATACAATTGAAGAAAAAATGCTGAACTTCGTTAGAATTAAAATGTTTACCGACTAATTTGAGGCCATTACCGCGAGTTCTATCTGCCTTTGTGAAGAGGAAATACTTTTGGCATCGGCATTTTCAAAACTTTTAATCATTTTAAACACTTGGATGAAATCTCCATGAATCTGCCTTTTACAAGTGAGAATCAATCTGATGTTTCTAAACGGGCAGCATATGATTTGTTTCTAAGCTTGGGAATTATCTTAGTAGCTTGTCGCTGCACTCCCTCCATTCTGTCTGTCTTGTTGCAAATATGGAGACTAGAACTGAATGCAGTATTCCAGGCGCACTAATGAATTATATAATGTTAGCATTGTTTTCTACGACTTACATTCAAATGATCTTCCAATAAATACTAAGATTCTATTTAGACATCGACCGGTGGTTGTGTCGGTATCGGTACCGATACCGATGGTTAGTAGCTACCGATACCGATAGTTTTTGTTTCTAAGAATAAAAAAACTCATATACAGGGTGTTTCAGGAGGAAAGGTCAATACTTCGAGAGGTGATAGTATCGGTCATTGTGAGAAAAAAAGTTCATATGAATATGTGTCTAATTCTGAATGGTTACGGAGATAGAGCTGTTTGAATCTGATGCGCGCGCAGCTCTTCCTCCCCCTTCCCTCCCCTATAACCTTGAACCATGTAACATAAGCCAATCGACAGCTGACTGTTGTGAGTGACATTGTTTGGTGTTTGAAGCAGTGTTAAGAATGCCACACACCTTCACACATGCCGAATATGCAGATATGGTGTATTAGCCCTGTTCAAAAACCAACTTTTTCTTATTTTCATAGGTTTCTGTACTTTTTCCCATGCTTTCTGACCTGAAAAGGCCGAAAATCACAACCATTTTGACCTAAGTTGTTGGGAAGCATTGCCGCATGGAGCTTTAAGTTTTCTGCCTTGAAACCGGCCAAAAGCACCAGTTCCGGGGTCCCTTGAATCATGTTTTGCACTATAACTTTTTATCTAAACAAGATAGAGCAACAAAATAGGCACCAAATTAGTGTTTTTAATCCTCTTTCTAACTTATACAATTATGATAGTCTTGGAACAAGAAATGGCACATTGGTACATACAAAGATTTCAGAAATATCACAAAATTCGTTTTCTCACACTCAAGGCAGACAAGGCGCCTTATTCATGACACAAATTTGAGATTAACATTTTGTCAAGTCTAATCGATCAAGAAGTGAAAGCATTACATGATGATTAATTTCATAATGACATTTACACAGTCAGTTGTTGAGAGTTTGTTTCTTGAAGCTGTCAAAGCGGCGTCTGTTGAACTCCACAGCTTGAAGGAGATAGTCCCTTTGCTTGGCATCTGTTGTTATGACATTTGCAAAGTCGCTCATCATCTTGACACCACGTTCAGCAATGTCATTCACCGCTTTCAGATTCTTAACATAGTCCAACGCTTTTCTGTAGTCCTCATTCTGTGGCCAAGACGTGACAGGTTCCAGAAGCCACTCGGATCCAATGTTCAGTGTGTCCAGCAGGAAATGTGATTCTGGGCCAATGAGATCAACCAGGGTGGTCTTAGCTGTGACTCTCTGGAATAGAGGATTTCCTGTTCTGAAGCTGTCTGGCTTCTCAGTGGCATGTAACTGGGCAGCAATGTCGTGCTTCAATGTGTCACTCAATCTACTGCTGAACAGGGCAAATGGCACGACTTCCTGCGTCAGGTACCATTTGTGGTTTTCCATCTTATTAAGTACTGCATCAGCAAGCTCTGGGTCAGTTTTCTTGTACTTCAACATGTCCTGGATTAGACTTAGATCATTCACGGGAGCATCTGCAGCAGACATTGACATCATCCATACAGGAGTGTAGAACAGCGCAAGGAAGGTGTTGAGTCTTTCCAGCTTTGATACAGTGTCTTCGTCGTACTCAAGTTGATCTGCAAACATCAGCATTTTCATGGAGTACAGGTTTCTGGCCATCCATCTGGCCTGATGAATGGCGCCTGGTCGACTCCAGTGAATACCTCGAGGAGGCGTTCCTCCAAGAACAATGACTGTCAGTTCAGCCATTTCCCTGTAGTCGGCTCTTGGAAGCCTTTCTGCTGTTAGAATGTCTTGGAGTATTTCTTCACTGTTCTTCTTCTTTTCCTTCAGCCATTTGCTGTTGATAGCCAGCATCTTTGGGTTTTCCTTGGACAAGTCCGTCCAAACATCCTTCAGATGCTCAAACCAGGGATTATCTGGCCCCTTCACCTTCCCAAACAGCTTCTCCCAAACTGCTCCTACTAGGATTTCCAGGATGTGATGTCGACAGGCCAGATAAAACACCTTTTTGTTCAGCATTTTCTCTAGCAGTTTCGCAGCTCCTCTGTGAACTCCACTGTTACTGGATGTAGTGTCAAAAACAAGGGCAGTAACATTATCCGTAAGTTCCCATGTCTCCAGTAAATCCATTGAAGCCTCAGCCTGAGCTGTGCCAGAAGAATTGTCGATGACAGGTACTCCCAATAACTTTCCTTCAGTGTATGAAGGTGGACCAGACACTAGCACAGCTAAAGTCTCTGAGGTACTTCCAGGTTCACTGCCCAAGAAATCTTTGAGCAACTTTCCATCCCAGTGTAAGGCAGCGTACTGTGGGGGTTTTCACAAAACTAGGACATGTGACTCTGACTGATATTATACCTGGACAGCATTCTGTTGCGACGTGTTGTTGAGGTTGAGATGACGAAGTTATCCAGATCAGCCCCTCCAGCTTTCAAGGTGGCAGAAACCATGGCAGTAACTTGATTGTCTGATAAACCAAGACGATCAGCTGTATTGCAGATGACATCACATTCCATGACCTTCCTTGGAAACGTCAAAGTCACACTAGTCACAGTGTCTTGATGGTGAGAACATCCAGGACGAGGCTGATGGTAATCCATGTCCTCTGTGTTAGCGTCGTTGTCAGTTGAGTCACCCAGGTAATGTCATCCACATGAACAACTGCCTCTTGTTCTGCTGCAGCTGTAAAATAGTACAACATGTTAAGACAGTAATTGTTACGTACATGCTAAATATCGCAATGGAGTAAAACTTAAAACTTTTTGTAACGTTCAAAGTAATTAGTTTTACCTTGTTCTTGTCTATGCTGCAGTCTTTCATTCCTCGCTGCTTGCTGCAGGGATCTTGTCTCAAAAATCTTGTCATGACCAGACATATGACCTTTCCTCTCAGTCTTTTGGTCTTCGTAGAACCTGATATCCTCATCTTTCTTCTCTCTGGATAACAGTCTGTTCTGTATTTCATGGATTGCATCTGGAGCTCCTATATCGAACAGGCTGTCTAATTCCAGCACAAATGCTCCTCTTTTTCCTCAGGGTTACTTGCTCTTCCTTTGCTTTTACCAGAGCACGATGTTTCTCATGTAGTTTCATGAAGAGCTTCATTGCGTTGTACTTGGTCATTGTCTTGATCCTAGCCATCTGCCAGAATGGGATGATAGATTCAACTGTTTCATATGCAAGGTCTTGAACCATGGGCCTCCCTGCATTTTCCGGTAAATTCTGAAGATTAAGGAAATACTGGAACGCCTGTCTGTTGGTGGGAAGCTGGGAACCACTGATAAAAGCTGAAGGGTATCCAACCAGGAAAGTTTCAGTGAGAGATCTGGTAGATGGCCCATTGACACCTGCCTGTGGACAGTACGTGGAGGTTCTGAGATATCAACTGTGCGCCCACGGAGCTCCCTCAGCTCCTTGCTTAATGCCATTGTGAAGTTGTAACTTGTAGATGGTTTTCTAGATTCTGATTGAGTTTCTGTTGTTTCCTGAAAAATGATAGATAATTATTATTATTATTATTATTATTATTAATTATTATTTATTTATTATTATTATTATCATTATTATTATTATTATTATTTATTAATTTTATGCTCTTTCATTTGATACCTAATTTGTTGCTCTATCTTGTTTAGATCAAAAGTTAAAGTGCAAAACATAATTCAAGGGACCCGGAATTGGCGCTTTGGCCGATTTCAAGGCAGAAAATTTAAAGCTCCATGCGGCAATGCTTCCCAACATCCTAGGTCAAAATAGTTGTGATTTTCGGCTTTTTCAGGTCAAAAAGCATGGGAAAATGTACAGAAACCTATGAAAATAAGAAAAAGTTGATTTTTGAACAGGCCTAATGGTGTATGTCTACGGTTTTTGCGATGGAAGTGCAACAGCTGCTGTTGCAGAATACCGTTGACGGTTTCCGAACTGCAGAATCCGGATCGAAGTGTGTTTACCAGGGTTTTCAACACATTGCGTGAGATTGGTACACTTCCCAGCGCTCATGTTTCATCTGAACGTGAAGGTCAACAAGATGTGGATGAAGTGGAAAACATTCCTGAGTTGGTAGAGTGTAGTCCTACTACTAGCTCACGAAGAATTTCTACACGTCTCAGTGTACCACACACAAGAGTATGGCGAACATTATGTGAGGAAGGCTTGCATCCATATCATGTACAGCGTGTACATCTTCAACCAGGAGATGCTGCCATGCGACTGGAATTTTGTCATTGGGTAAATGCTAATCGCCGATTGCTTCGATTAATACTGTTCACCGAAGAAGCTACTTTCACCCGTGACGGTATCAACAACACTCGTAACTCTCATCGGTGGTCAGACGAAAATCCAAATGCCACTGTGGAAACAAATTTTCCACATCGCTTCTCTGCCAATGTGTGGTGCGGTATCATCGATGATCAGCTGATTGGCCCTGTTACTTTAGAGAATCGTCTTACAGGACAAAGTTACCTAGAATTTCTGCAAAATGAATTGCCAGGACTATTGGAGGATGTTCCTTTGGCTACACGCGCTGGTATGTACTTTCAGCATGACGGAGCTCCTCCACATTCTACCCGTCTGGTGATGCAATACCTAAATCAAACTTTCCCTGGTCGATGGATCGGCCGCGGTAGTCTCAATCAATGGCCACCAAGGTCTCCAGACCTCTCTCCGTTAGATTATTGTTTGTGGGGGTGGATGAAAAGTCAAGTTTACAAAAGAAAGGCGAATACACGAGACGAATTGCTCGCGCGCATTTTGGATGTTGCTGCCCGCATGAAGGAACGTCAAGATCAACTCAGACGAACAACACGCCATATTCGCACACGAGTTGCAAAGTGCATTGAGGTTGACGGTGGGATTTTCGAAAACGTATTGTAAACTGTAACAAATTTGTCATTTCTGTATCTGATACCATTCAAAATGGCAATGTTTAAACATTAAATGTTAGAAAGAGTAATTGGTTTCTCTTTCTTGATTACCATTAACAATCCTTTTGTATTTGTAGATTCAAACAGCTCTATCTCCGTAACCATTCAGAATTAGACACATGTTCATATGAGCTTTTTTTCTCACAATAAGTGATACTATCACCTCCCGAAGTATTGACCTTTCCTCCTGAAACACCTTGTATAAGCTTGACCTGTCACTTCGTCGGCCGAAACTTCGTGCGCAAAAACATCATGTTGAATGTCTCTGTCTTCAACGAGCATCATACAGCAGAAAAAATTTCAGCCAAAGTTCAAGAAATGATTCAAAGTTGGGGATTGTCCGAAGACACTTTTATGATCATGAGAAATAATGCAGCAAACATGCAAGCCACTTTCAGACAAACAGGAATGGATAGTTTCGGTTGTTTGGCTCATAAAGGATGGCTGTTTGAACCTCCCGAGTGTGGCTAATCTTTTGACAACGGCTCGGAAAATCGTCGGTCATTTTCGCCACTCTCCGCAAGCGACGCAGCGCCTACATCAAATTCAAAGAAGACTTAACTTGCCTCAACTGAAGCTGATTCAAGATGTGCCAACCAGATGGAATTACACGCTGGAAATGTTGCAGCGACTCCTTTCCCAAAAGCAAGCTATCATTGAATATGACGTCGAATGGCCCGTGGAAAATACGTTGACTTCAACGCAATGGAAGCTTATGGTCAAGCTTATTGACGTGCTTGCTGTCTTCAAAACTGCAACGCTCAAAATCAGTGAGGAAAACTCGCTTTAATCAGAAGTTTTACCTACAGTCAAATCTCTGTCAAAAGGAATCTGTGCAGCGTGCTCAGTGAATGATGCTGGTGTCAAGATTATGAAGAGCCAGCTGGAAGATTCTCTCGAACAGGGATTTCGAGAGCATAATTCAAATGAGAAACTGCTGCTAGCCACAGCAGTTGATCCCCGATTTAAAGGAGCTGGGCTGATAAACGACGACATGCGAGAAAAGGCCAAAGAATTGTTGAGACAAGAGATACGCAGTCACATGGAGGGGGCCCAACGAAAGCGTAGTGGAGGTGCAATTGCCGTGAAACGCCGCTGAAGTGGTCCGGTTTCTCCGTCCAAGAAAATTGCTTTTTGGGAAAACCTTTCAGATTCAGAAGGTAGCGATCTCGACGATCACGTTCGTCCTATTCTAGTTGAAGAACCCCAAAGAGGGATACGGATACGAGGTTCACTGCCCTGGACGCCTATTGGTCGTAACCTCTGATCGCTGGGGATAGGGATCCATTCATTTTCTGGCGAGAACATTCTGTTGATTTCCCGGAGATTGCCAAAGTTGCTGAGAAGTGCATGAGCTGCCCCTCTGGATCAGTTGACTCTGAACGGCTTTTCTCAACGGCTGGAGATGTTATCAATGCGAAACGAGCCAACATCACCCCAATCAACGCTGAGGAACAAATCATCCTCTCCAAAAATTTGAAGTTCCTCAATTTTGATTATTGAGTGAACTGTTATATTGAGTTACATTTTTTGAATTACAATTTTTTAATTACATATTGTTTCCATTACATGACTTTTATTTTGTGAATTCCAGTTCTTCAAATATATATTTTGAATTACAGTACGTGTGTCGAATTACATCCTTTGAATCTATTTTGATATTTTGGACAGATATCGGTATCGGTGCCGATACTTTGGGAATACTATTGGTCGGCCCCTAATTCTATTTGCTTTTCTAACCGTTTCGATACATTGCTTACTCGGTTTTAGAGTGCCAACAACAATACCTAAATCTTTCTCTTCTTTAACACCCGTTAGTTTCTTGTCGTGCATAGAAGCCTTTTCTTTAACATTGTTTCTACCGATATGCAGCGTTTTACATTTATCTATATTAAAATTCATTTGCCAAATTTCTGGCCACTTAATCTTTTTGAATCTGCAAACGTTCTGCCGCTGATTTCGACCGCCCAATTTGGTATCATTTGCAAATTTTGAAATCAGACTGTTAATTTCATGTCGATGTAATTAATGTAAATAATAAAAAGAACTTGCCTCAAAACTGATCCCTGAGGCATGCCGCTAATTACTCTTCTCCAGTTAGACGCTTTTCCATTAATGACTACTCTTTGTTTACGTTCGCTAGCCAGTTTTCAATCCATTTGAGAACGTTGCCATCAATTCCGTGAGACTGAAATTTAGCTAATAATCTCCTCTGGGATATTTTACCAAACACCTTTTGAAAATTGAAATTGTAACATTCACTGTTTTACTCTCGTCATATTCTGTGTATGTACGATATCATTAAAAAAGTCGAGCAACTTAGTAAAACGAGCAATTACGTCGAAAGCTGTGCTAATAATCTTACCAACCACTGAGGTCAAACCAATGGGACGATAATTTTCAGGAAGCGATATCTCCTTTTTTAAATATCGTCGTAATGTTTGCAAAATTCCATTCGAACGGAACTTCTTCAGGTTGAAAAGATTTATTATTATTGTTATTATTAAATATATATGCAAGAGGAGAGAACACTACGCAGTTCATTTCTCTAAGTACCCTGAAGTAGAGCTTGTCTGGACTTGGATTTCTATTAGGATTAATTTTACCTATGGGCGAGAGAACGTCACTTTCACTAATGGTAAAATCGCGAAGCTCTAAATGATCGTCATTCAGCACAATTGTGGGAACGGGAATGTTGTTCACATTTTCGTTAGTAAACACGGAAGTGAAGAATTTAATTAAAACTTCCGTCATTTGTAAGTCATCGTAAATTTGCTCGTTGTTTTCGCCTATGAATGGACCAACGGTCTGCAAAGCTACCTTGTTACTCCTAACATACAGTAATCACAGAATTTCTTCAGATTCGATTTAATTTGGTTTACTGTATATAGCTCACAGTTGCGCTCATTTTTTCTAATAAGTTTTTGCTTTGTCTTCTCAATAACTTGCATGCGTTTTCATCAGATGGATTAATTATTTGTTTCTTTAAATTTGAAATATGTGTTCCTTTTTAACGTTAAGGTACTTTTAATTTCAGCATTCCACCATTCTGGTTCAACATTTTTCGCCAATCTCTTTTTACGCAATAGAATATTACTCCATTCTAAGTGTTTACAGTAATTCTGAAAACAATTCCACGTGTCATTAATATCACTTCACAATAAAGTCTCATCCCGTTCTAAAGTACGAGTTGAAAATTGCAGAATCATGTCACCAAATTTAGCTCTTTTTAAAATCCAAAACGTATTCCAAACTTCGAATTATGAACATTAACTTTATTTTCAAATGTTATTTGACTATGATCACTGCGTGAGAAGTAGCTTGCTACAAAGATCTTATCAATTAAGTCCAGATCTGTACTTAAAATTAAAAGGGAACTTTCGAGCAAATTCTCGTACAATCGGTGACCAGATTTAAATTGTAAAGGACCACCTGCAAGGTGAATTAAGATCTCCCATAATTATTACATCATGTTCGCTACTTATGTCAAAAATTAGTTTCTGAAGTATATTATCAATATCGAGTCTGAGAGTGAGGTTTATATAACTCAGCCTATAATTAATTTCCTTTGTGAGGTGTCTTTAATTTCAACGTTAAACGTCACAATTATATTATCAATTACTGCAATTTTTTTTAATACGGGTTTAAAGTGTGACTGAACGTACAGTACAATACCACCAACCTCTCTTTCAGTTCTATTACTGTTAAATGTCTCATAACTAGGAATATGATATTATCCAAGAAAATGTCTACTCTCTGTATTTAACCAGGATTTAGTATTGCTACAACCACAAATATTTGGTCAAGGGCAATTCATAATAGTTCATCAAATTCAAATTTTAAACTTCGAGCATTACTGTAAAATGCACTTATAAAATTTTGAATACCGCAGTAGAATTTCAAGGATTTTCGGGGAGGCAGTCGCTCACTGTCAGGAAAGTTTGTTTGGCTGGTCGCTTGCGTTGGAGTTTCGCCGTATTTTCGCCTGAAATTCCATCGCAGAGCTATGAAATAGTCTATTGAGACACGATGCTCCCACACCATTCAGGTGAAGACCATCACGCAAAAATAAATATTTTTTATTATAAAAATTACACCACAATTCGACGAATTCAACATTTTCCTGTTGTCAGAGAGACTTAAGAATGTATGTAGACAGCTCTGCTGAAAAAGGCGTCGGATTTTACTATTCTAGGAAGAATTCTTGAAAAAATTAACTTTTTAATCCTTTTTAGTCCTTTTATGTGCCTCGGTGGTGTAGTGGTTAGCGTCGCTGACTACGAATCCATCGGCCCGGGGATCGAGACCCGCTGACGGCAGGCGGCGCGCACCAAAACCCAGCTGTTCATCCTTCCACACAATCAAGAAATTGGTTGGTAGACAGATGGGTACCCTAGTGGTTAAGACGCTGGGATGCAGCTGGTGGGGCGTGGTTCGGATTCAACGTTAAACTGTAGGTCTAAGGTTAGAGTGACAAGCTTAACCTTCTTCAGAATGAAAAATTCGGGCAAAACCAAGGTAAACAAGGTTATCCTTTTGAATCCCCATCAGCCGCCTGTACTATATTTCTCCATTAATTCCTCTGGCTCGGAAATCTTAACATAGTCCGAGCATGCAACGTAACTATCGTATTTTGCAACATGCAACGCCAGTGTGAAAAATAAATTCTACACTGAATACTTAGTTCAATAATTAAAATAATATAAAAAATCAATCATTAATGAAACTTATATTAATAAAATGGCAAATTAAGCGCGCAACAATCTCACTTCAATCAATCAAATATACACAAAAAAGACTGACTTCAACTCACTTTCCAGGAGCTTCGAAAAATGCGTCCGTTATGGGTAAACGTCCAATTTTCCAAGAGTAGACCTTTATTTTTTCATATATATATTTCTATATATATATATATATTATATATCCGTATATTTGGGGAACAGCTTTTCCTTTAAGCATGTTTGGTTGAATAATCGACCGTAATTTTTATTTATTAATTTATTATTAGTTTTCTCATTTTTTCCCCTGCATAGGGTATTTAATTTTCTGGTGATCCCTGCCTTGACTCCTTGATTTTCAAGTGCATCATGCTCTTCATTTAGTCTTTTTATTTCTTCATTCAAGATTGATAACTGTCTGTTCATCAATTTCTCTCGAAATTCTAAGGTTATTTGTTTTCTTCTGGCTGTTGGGTCGTGAATTCTTATATCCGCATATTTGTGGAACAGCTTTTCCTTTAAGCATGTTTAGTTGAATAATTGACCGTAGTTTTTATTTATTAATTTATTATTAGTTTTCTCATTTTTCCCCTGTAAATATATATATATATATATATTTTTTTTTTCTCTCTTCAGTTATACACGCGTGAATAACTTCACGAAGATACTGGATTCATTTCCACCGCAGGATGTAACACAAACACACACACACACACACACACACACACACACACAGTTTCTGACATATTTGAAGGATTTTTTATAAAAATAAAAAACTCCTTATTTGTACAGGTATCTACGAGTACATTAGTGCATGTTTAATGTTAAAGTGTGACTTTAAAAGTCTACATGTTTGAAGTTGCTGTATTTCTACATTATTTCCATAGTAATAAAAAATGTTAATTTTTGGTTTCTCTTTCTAGGTTGTGATGATGGCAACTGCATTGCGTAAGAAAAAACTATCTACTCGGTTGGCGGCACCATCGAAGCGATTCCTAAGTCCCGTCTGCCTACTCTACTCTTAGGCAAGTTCTCCAACGTTATTTTCATCTCCTGAAAATGAGTGAACCAACTTCTACGAAAAACGAGTGCATCAATATGGTGGTGAAGGAAACCACGGATATCTTGGGAATGGCCCGCATCCCTACTCAAGAGGAGCGGAATATCAAACGAACCCTGAATGGAATCCTGTCCACTTGGGAGAAGTTGAAAAAGGGTTCCAACAGAAGTAAGCCACAAATACAGAAGGAACAAGAGTTCTCAAACAATTTTGAAAAGCTCTTCAACATTAAGCATCATGATGTGGAAAGACTGATCCGGATAGAGGAAGACGGAGTCTTCTTGAAAGACCAAGAGAGGGGACGCAAGTTTCACATGGGATGAGTCGACGAAGCCCTGGCTAAGAAAGAAATGAAACAAGTATCTTAAGAAGGGCAGAGAACAAAAGGAAGTAGCAGAGAAGCAGATGCGTGAAGAGCAAGAGACCGTTCCGCTGGAGTCAACCAACACCTCTTCCGATGATGAAGGCCCTCGTTCATTTCCGAAGATACCTCGAGTTGGAATGGATCCGGATTTTCAGGTCCCTGGCCCGTCAAATGCAGCTCCTCGTCCTGCACCCCAAACGAGGCCTTAGAACTTCATGTCCCCTGGTCTCGCTGCCGCCCTGGATAGAACCAACACCAGCGATCGTGAGACAGTTCACATCGTGGCAGCTACTGTGAAAAGCTTGGAGGGAACATTGATGAACTGGCCATCAGTCGCTCCACATTCAGGAGAATCCGTATGCGACATCGCAGTGACCACATCACTTCTGTGAAACAAGCTGTCTCATCTTCTGGCGCCAATATTGGAATTATTGTTCATTGGGACGGGAAACTCCTTCCATTCCTCGCAGAAAATGACTACGTCGATCGTCTCCCAGTACTGATCTCTGGGAAGGATGTTTCGTCATCGTCAGAGGAGAACATCCAGTTCATGGGTGTTCCGAAGCTCGCATGTGGAACAGGAATGGCGCAAGCAGACGCCATGGTTGAGGCCTTGAAGGATTGGAAGGTCGAAGACCGAGTCGTCGCCATGAGCTTTGATACGACTACAAGCAATACGGGTCATATTGGTGGAGCTTGCACTCTGATTGAACAGCGACTGGGAAGAAATTTATTCCACCTTGCTTGTAGACACCATATCTTGGAGGTCGTTCTCAGAGACGTCTTCAAGACAGTTCATGGATCGTGCAGCGGTCCAGAGTTTCTCCTATTTCAACGGTTCCAAAAGAAATGTCAGCGGGCCAATCAAGCAAACTTCAAGACTGGAATGATGGACGACCACGTCAGTGCAGTTTTCAAAGAGAACCTTGAATGGGTACAAGAAGCTCTCGACTCCTACATAAAAGCTCATGAGTGTACGCAATCACGCGACGACTACCGCCGACTCCTGGAGCTTAGCGTAGTCTTCCTAAGTGGGACACCTCCCCGAAGGATTCGATTTGGACAGCCTGGCCCCATACACCATGCTCGCTGGATGTCAAAGGCAATATACCGTCTCCAAATATTCATGTTTCAACCTCAGTTTAAGGTGTCCCCCATGGAAGAGAAGTACATTCGAACCATGGCCCTCTTTGTTGCTCTTGTCTACGGACCAGCATGGTTCAAGGCTCCCATAATCTTTGAAGCCCCGAGCAACGCTATCTCCTTCCTTAAGAAAATTCAAGAATACAGGAATAAAGTGGATGGAGCAGTTGGAGCGGCAGCTACAAAGGCATTCCAACGACATTTGTGGTATTTGAGCGAGGAGTTGGTAGCTCTGGCTCTGTTCAGTGACGCAGTTTCCAATATGGAGAAGAGAGGAATCCTGGAGTCGATGAGGGTAAGGGAAGGAGAAAAAGATCCACCATAGAGAATTAAAATGCTGGTAGAGGACATTCCGTCACTGACGCTGAAGAAGCTGGCATCCATGAATACCAACCGCTTCCAGACCACGCTACTAGGCTCCGGATTCATCTCTAAAGATCCATCCCAATGGAAGGGTGATCCGCAGTTGCTCCAGGCCAAGGAAGTCCTCCAAGATATGCTGGTAGTGAATGATGTAGCTGAAAGAGGGGTGAAGCTAATTCAGGATTATAACTCTTCCATTACGAAGAACGAAGAACAGAAACAGTATCTGCTGCAGGTGGTCGCTACACATCGACGCCAGTTTCCTAGTGCAAGCAAGGCTAACTTGTAATCGTGAGGACGGGAGAGTTGTTTTCCTGTTTCAATCAACATTGTTTGTGTTTGGTTTGCCTCTAATAAATTAATTACTTAAATAATAATTTTACCTATAGATATGTAATACTTGAGTATCATTTTCCTAATACAAAAGTCATTCTACAGGGAAAGAGTTCAAACAAATATGAGCTTTTCTTAGTCAGCTTGTGCATACCCCTAAACAAAGTCATAATGACCTAAAACTTGGTATGCCGTGTTTTCTTGGGGAAAGGAGCCAAATAAACACTGAGCACAAACAAATAAACAACTTCTATTTTGTGGACCACCCTATATCCCTATATATATATATATATATATATATATTGGATGCGCCTCGGTGGTGTAGTGGTTAGCGTCGCTGACTACGAATCCATCGGCCCCGGGTTCGAGACCCGACGGCAGCCGGCGCGCAGCAAAACCCAACTGTTCATCCTTCCACACAATAAAGAAAGTGGTTGGTAGATAAATGGGTACCCTAAGTGGCCTAGTGGTTAAGACGCTGGGCTGCTGATGGGGCGTGGTTCGGATTCCACGTTAAACTGTAGGTCTAAGGTGGAGTGAAAAGCTTGACCTTCGTCAGAATGAATTCGGGCGGAAGCTAACCAAAGGTTACCAAAGGTTATATACACGAGGGTAGGCTGTAATGTCCCCACTTGAATAATTCTGGATTGTGTAGAGGTAGCCACATAAAACCGGTTTTGTGTTATAACTTGATATCCCCATCCCATTCCAGATTCTGTAGAGGCAACCAGATAAAACCGGTTTTGTGTTATAGCCTAATATAGCCTACACTCATTCCACATGTTGGTTCAGTATCGATTACAATGGAAAGGAGTAAAGACGTTCGCTTCAAGCAAAGTGCCGTAATTGAATTTTTGTCCGTGAAAAGTGTTACTCCCATAGACATTCATCGGCGAATGCAAGCTGTGTACGACAAACAATGTGTTGATGCGAGTACCGTTCGACGTTGGGCGAGGTAGTGTAAAGAAGGAGAAGCAGGGCAAGAAGATTTGCGAGATAAATCGATCGCGAAGTGGAAGGCCTGTAACAGCAACCGACGAGTCTCATCGGAATTACGTTCACGAACTGATTCGTGGAAATCGTCGCATTAAACAAAATGAAATTGCTGCAATGCTCGATATCTCCAAAGTGCGAGTGGAACACATTATCAGTATTCTTGGTTACCGAAAGGTCTGCGCCAGATGGGTGCCTCGCATGCTCATTACCGAGATGAAAACTGAGAGACTACTCATTTGCCAAGAAAATCTGCAGCGCTTCGAAAATGAAGATAAATTTCTGCACAGCATTGTGACAGGAGACGAGACATAGGTCCATTATGACCCTGAAAATAAACGGCAATCCATGGAATATCGGCACAAAAATTCACCGCAACCAAAAAAATTCAAAGTTAAAAAATCAGCTGGAAAAGTGATGATGACTATGTTTGGGATATCACTGGTGTGGTTCTCGAAGACTTTACGGAAAGAGGGACAGAAATCAACTCCGCACGTTATACTGAAACTCTGAAGAAGTTGAAAAACTGGACCAAGAGGGTTCGCACCCACAAAAACGCAGTCATTGTTCATCATGACAACGCACGGTCTCACACCAGTGTTCAAACGCGAGAAGCAATTGAGAATCTGCAGTTTACCTTCTTGCCGCATCCACCATATAACCCCGATTTAGCACCATGCGATTTTCACCTCTTTCCTAAACTTAAAGAACATCTCCGTGGAAATCGCTACGAGTCTGAGGAAGACGTTAAAGCCACTGTGAAATTTAGGTTTCCTAGTCAAAGCTCCAAGTTTTACCGGAATGGGTTTCAAAAACTCGTGTATCGTTGGCATAAATGTATCGAGGTAGGGGATGATTTTATAGAAAAGTAAATGTATCGTTTCGAAGAATAAACTCTAAGGTACATATCTGCTTTTGTTTCGATAAAATCCTTCAACCCGTTTAAAATTTATTTAAGTGGAGGCATTACTTTTCAGCCCACCCTCGTATATATAATATACACATGGAAAATAGTGAACGAAATGCAACACTGATAGAACGAATTATAAATTGTGAATCGAAGACAAGCGCATAAGAGCGTTGTTCAGAGTTTTACAGTACTCTGCAACGACCACTATCAGCTATAAACTTAAAAAGCTATCAGATGGGCAAACTTTGAACTCGTCAACCTCTTTAATTTTTTTGTAATTATTTTGTACACAAATTCTATTATACCGTATGTAAATGTGAAAATAATTTAGCCATCCTTCTGTTGTAAAAAATCTATAGTACAAATATAACTAGTAGCATGTTTTTAATGTCCACTTTGACATTATAGGAAAAAAATTAACTTGTCCAAAACAAACTTGAACGTGTCCAGTGGACAGGTTTACATTTTCAGTAAAAGGATTTGATGCATGTAGTAGGTAGTTAGTCTTCAACATGTAACTGAACTATTGTGCCATGTTTTTTCAGACCTATTCCCATATTTTCGATGAGACAACATCGACACTCTAAAATACTAACAACTTAACCTAACCTATATTAACTTACTTAACCTAACTTAATCTAACCCACAATGTCTATTTTATGTCACGTCCATCAGATGTCGTCAGCCCCGTTTTTACAGTTACTTTTTCGCTTACTATTTATTACGTTTGTTGGATATAGTCTACTGTTAAGTGTCCTCCATGGCGTCATAACTCTGAATACTGTTTCTCGTGAAATATGGGCAAACTCGGCGGCTTTTGTCACTGAGGCACCATCCAAACGAGCCTCTACTATCATGCCCTTTTTTAAAGCCATTTTAATGTTTTCCAAGTATCGTTTTTAGATTTATTTTTGGAAGGAAATCAAAAAGCAGCATCGGCTTCAGCATATTAAAATAGTGTTCTACATATAAAATGTACCTATATATCGATTTAATACAGGATATAACGGTTCGTCATAAACTGGAAATTACATAAACGAGAAATCTGCGGGGGTTTCCAAACTTTTTAGTAATATATACAGTACATATATTCCGAGAGAAGGGGCGACAAACTTGATCTTCGTGAAATGAGGAATCTTCGCACGGAACCTTTGAAAGGTTGAAAAGTATACAGGGTGTCCAATAAGTCCGCTCTCAGAGGAAAATTTATTTTAAATTAAATTTACAAAACTAATACATTAGAACTAAAACAAATGTTCAAACTGATGTCTTGTTTTGGAACCTTTTTTTTGTTGCAGGTAGAATAACGAAATGGTTAATATGGAAGCGAATTACACTGGTGAGGAAAAGGCCTCCGGAGGCCTTCTCCTCACCAGTTTCATTTCATGCATGGCATGGCTTTTGTAACTAGGCATGCGGTAAATTCGATTTAAGTAAAGTGAATTGGCGTATTTTGCTTTTATTCTATAAATACCAAAGCACCATTAAAATTTTATTCTTTATCTCTTTACAATGCATAAATGATAATAATGTTACATAAACTATACATTTGGCTATGATGCGGAATGCGGAAGACCATAGAGAAAATTGCTATGTCCGTTAATTCCTGCATACCAGCTATGTCGCGTATGAAATAATTCTTAAGGGTACGACTTAGGCAGTCCATAATATAAATTATATGGGCTGTACAATAAATGACATTACGAGCGAACCAGTCCCGGAATGGCCATAAATAAGACAAAACTACCTCATAAAAAGGGACGTAAAATCTGTGAACATTACACTCGAAATACATTAATGAAAAGAAATAGAACATGAAGAAGCGACAGAAAACTTTTATCGCCTTACGCTCCAAAGAATTATCTGACCTTATTAAAGATCTCTCTCCACCCCATCATCCTATCCTCTTCCGCAATACGAGTAGGGGGGAGCTCTGTTCAATCCTTATAATCCACTCTTAATCTTACGATACAAAAGAAAAATTCTAACAAGTAGTTTTGAAGATCAAGATTTCATGTCACGGGTTGTTCATTATTATTATTATTATTATTATTATGGCCTGTATAATGTATATGTATACTGTCAGTACAATTTTAAATTTTACACTGAACGACACTACAATTCTTTGTTATAACTACGCCTCTACATCAAGACTTGCTCTGTTTCTCTACGTAACTATTATTATTAAATAACTAAGGACTAACATATATTGCAGGATTATTACTTTGAGTAGCGAGCGAAAAATATTCTTTCATCAGTAATAGATTAGTATCATATAACTCTAATTGTTTTATCATCATTTTAACTTAATTAGTATAATATAACTATATAAAGAAATATATATATATATATATATATATATATAATATATATGTGTGTGTGTATATATATATATATGTGTGTGTGTGTGTGTGTGTGTGTGTGTGTGTAGACATGCCGTAGAAAACGACGACCAGACGTTCAGGTTTACTATGATTATCTTCTTTCATACTCATTCCTGCAGGCATCCCAGATATATTCTCGGGACACTGATGTCCCGAATATAACGAATAAATGTATATATACACAGAGGGTTGACAAAAGTAAATAGACACCACGATCATTATCCTCGAGAACAAATGGCAAAACTCATCAATGGAATGCCAGAACGTGTCACCTTTACATAATGGAAAGGGTAAATCAATAGCATTCTAAATATATTCATTCAATAAATCTGTTATTTATTGACTTTTAATATTAAATAAAAACTAGAGAAAAAACGAAGGTCTCTCTCTCTCATATATATATATATATATATATATATATATATATATATATATATATATATAGGGTGAACCAAATGTAGGTGGACAGTAAATGATAACGTTTATTTTGAGAATACATATTTAATTTTTTTGTATACTATAATACAAAATAAAATTTAAATAAATTTAGTTATAATATTTAATATAATATAACACAACACCATAGTTATAATGAACACCAAAGTTATAATATAATATAACACAAACCGTATTCAACCTACTGTCCACCTACTTTTGGTTCACCGTGTATATAACGTAAAGAACGACGCTTGTATCGGAGAACATTCCGCGCAAGATGAGGAGGGAGAACGAACAAATGAAAAAATGAGGTAACCACCCGGGAATCGAACCCGGGATCTTCCGATTGCCGGTCAGATATGATAACCACTACACCATGGTCCTCACTCGATCAGAAGTCGTAATTCTCCTACATACGCGCAGAAACCAATGCCCCGAGGGGGGCACCTTCCGCATGCCGCACCTTATATACATTTTAACTGCAAAGAACACGCAGTATAATTAACGTAAAGAACGACGCTTGTATAGGAGAACATTCCGCGCAAGATGAGGAGGGAGAACGAACAAATGAAAAAATGAGGTAACCACCCGGGAATCGAACCATGGTGTAGTGGTTATCATATCTGACCGGCAATCGGAAGATCCCGGGTTCGATTCCCGGGTGGTTACCTCATTTTTTCATTCTCCCTCCTCATCTTGCGCGGAATGTTCTCCTATACAAGCGTCGTTCTTTACGTTAATTATACTGCGTGTTCTTTGCAGTTAAAATGTGTGTGTATATATATATATAAATATATATATATATATATATATATCAAAGTATTTTCTCTTATCCCTCCCACAGGCGTTTCGCTGCAATATATATATATATATATATATATATATTATATTTATATTGCAGCGAAACGCCTGTGGGAGGGATAAGAGAAAATACTTTGATATTAGTTCTAAATTAAAGTGAAGAGTTAATTAAAGAGTTAAAGACTGGTTCTGCGTCAGGGGTAGATGACCTATCAAATGAGCACTTTACGCGACGTAGTATGTCTGCATATATCATTGCTTTTATCAGCCATGCTTGCTCATAGCCATATCCCTGCAGAGTCCATGAGGGTATATATCTTGCCCCTGGTCAAAAATAAGTACGGAGACATTCCGTCCAGCAATAATTACAGGCCTATTGCTCTCGCTTCCTGTTTCTCGAAACTACTAGAAAAACTCTTGTTACTCCGATTAAATGATTACCTATGGACATCATCTAATCAGTTTGGTTTTAAAAGGTCCCACTCAACTGACCTGTATCTATGTACTTAAAGAAACAATATCTAAATACATTGACAGTAATTCAACTATTTATAGCTGTTTCCTAGATATAAGTAAGGCATATGACAGAGTGAACCACAATATTTTGTTTAAAAAACTAGAAGATAGGAAGGTTCCCATGTACATATTAAATTTATTGAAATTTTGGTATTCCCACCAATCTTTTACCGTTAGGTGGGGCAATGTACTATCCGAATGTTTTGGCTCCTCTTGCTAGGTGAGACCAGGCTTCTTGCTCTACCCTATGCTGTTTAATGTGTATATTGACGGATTAATTGCTTCACTTAATGAGGCAACAGTGGGATGTTGTATAGATAACACAAGGATAAATAACTTAGTTTATGCCGATGATATGGTGTTAATAAGTCCCTCTGTTAAAGGTCTGGATCGGCTACTAAAAGTCTACGAAGTGTATTCGCAGAAACATGATATTCTTTCTAATGTTACAAAAACTAAGGTTATGCAATTCCATCCTAAAAGCTATAATCAGCCAGCTGACATTAGGTTTAAATTGAAAAGTGAAGTAATTGAGGAAGTACAAGAGTTTAGGTATTTGGGTCAAACTATTACCAGCTCCTTGAGTGATGACTCAGATATAAGAAAACAATCTCGAAGCCTTTGTGCGAAAGCGAATATGACTATAAGGAACTTTCGGTTCTGTACAAGTGAAGCTAAAGACACTCTCTTTCGTACTTTCCGCAGTAATATATACGGACAGCAACTCAGGGTGAATTATAAAAAAAGTTCTGGCAGAACCCTAAATTTGCTGTACAACAGGTCTTTTAGACGCTTACATAAATTATCTCCGAGATACTCAGCTTCGCAAATGTTTGCTACCCGCAATGTCCCGAGCTTCCCGGAGGTAACAAGACGTGCTCAATAGAGTCTAATGCAAAGAATTAAAAAATCAACCAACTCGATTATCCAAGCTATCCATGAGTCCTGTCATTTATCCTCTAAGGCCTAAGCTATGGACTTCTTGGTACGAAAACGTCTGTCTGTAGCTCCACTTAACTTCGACATTACTGTATTACTTCTAATAAATTGTGTATATATATATATATATATACTATATGATCAAAAGTATTCGGACACCCCGGAAAATCCGCATTTCTGCAAATATCACCTTCGCCGAAAGGTATGCTGGGAAAAAGCGTGGCGAAACTATAATGCTGAGGTGTTCTGTTAAGTTATCAGTAACTGTTGTGAAGCCATGCCGCGCGGACGTGAACTCTCCGAGTTCCAACGTGGACTCGTCATCGGATGTTATTTAAGTAACGTTTCTATACGAAACATTGCAGCCAAACAGGATATACCAAAGTCGACTGTAGCGGATGTTATCATGAGATGGAAGCACGACGGTGCAACTAACGCGAAAAAACGTTCCGGACGACCACGCAAACTGACGGAACGTGATAGAAGAAGTCTGGTACGACATGTCAAGAAGTCCCGCACGTCCTCTGCCGCTTCCATCGCTGAGGAGGTAGGAAGAGCATCCGGTACCTCCGTTAGTACTGTAACTATCCGCAGAGAGATGCACAGACTCGGTTATTATGGTAGAGCAGCTGTACACAAGCCACTGATTACAAAAGTTAATGCCACGCGTCGTTTGGCCTGGTGTGTCTCCCGTCGTTCCTGGACCGTGGAGGACTGGAAAACTGTTCTTTGGAGCGACGAGTCGCGGTATTCACTCTTCCAGTCTGATGGGCGTGTTTGGGTGTGGCGACAGCCCGGAGAACGGCTTCTTCCTGACTGTGTACGTCCAACGGTGAAGTTCGGTGGAGGGTCCATCATGGTATGGGGTTGTTTTTCCTGGCTAGGGCTCGGCCCGTTGGTTGTTATACCCACTACCATGAACGCTGACGTTTATCTCGACGTTCTGGACAATTCGGCCCTCCCTACACTGTGGCAATACTACGGAGATGGCCATTGTTTGTTTCAACAGGATCGAGCTCCCTGCCATACTGCAAGGCGTGTGCAGGACTGGTTTCGTGAAAATAAGGTGGATTTGTTAGACTGGCCTGCTCAGAGCCCCGATCTCAACCCAATCGAGCACATGTGGGACGAACTGGAGCGACGGATACGAAACCGCACACCACGCCCGGCTTCACTTGCATCTCTTGCATCAGCTCTGCAAGAGGAATGGCGAGCCATTCCTGCACAGACTTACCGAAAACTGGTGGAAAGTATGCCTCGACGTGTTGACGCTGTAATAAAAGCAAAGGGTGGACCTACTGGTTACTAAATGCCATAATAAAACCATTTTTCCCAAAACCATACGGTGTCCGAATACTTTTGATCATATAGTGTGTGTGTATATATATATATATATATATATATACACTTAAGGGGGGACTTGGAGGAACGGATGTATTACTAAAATCTTCCCTGGTTCCCCCTCAATATGCGTACTAAATTTGGTGTAGATTACCCTAACCGTTTAGACCCCTAGCCCGGCCTGATCGACTTTACAGTCTGTCGACAAGTTATTATTAGGTTAGGCTATGCTGGGTTTGGTTAGGTTACTTTAAGTTAGTTTTTTAGTGTGTCCATATTTTGGTCTTGTCGACGAAATGAGTATAGGTCAGTGTAGCATGTAACCGTTTAGACGTGCACTTTCCCAGTTCTTTGCACTAGACTAACAGAGCATTGTTACTTTCAGTGGTAATGAAGCACGTACGAAAGCCTCATCAGTACTTTGATCCCCTATTTGCTTGGCAATGCTGGTGCGAAAAAAATGTATACACACTTTAGCAGCTGATAGCTCAATTGATGTTTCTTTCTTTCCAAGTTAAACCCATTAGAATTAATAATGGCAGTCAGACTAAGCTTTGAACAAAGGAAATTCATTCTAAAATGCTACTGGAAGTGTGAAAACGCAGTTGAAGTGCAAAGACAGTTTAGGAGGGAGTTTCAAACAGATCCACCAACGCGACTTACCATCACTCGAATTAGAGATAAGTTTGAAGCCGATGGAACTGTTCAGAATGTCCACAAGAATTGTTCCGGAAGACCACGGACATCGACAAGCCCCACAAAGCAAGAAAGAGTACTGGAAACGTATCACCAAAGTCCAAGAAAATCTGTGCGGCAAGCGAGTCGTGAGGTAGGAATTTCAGAATCGTCTGTCCAACGCATTTTGAAGCGCTGTCAATGGAAAAGTTACATTCCAAGATTAGTCCATGCTATTAATGAAGATGATCCGGACGAAGAGTGGAGTATTGCGAGTAGTACTTGGCACGATGTGGATGTGGATTGGACGAAGGGGTTTCGTAGAATACCCTCCGCGTTCACCAGATCACCAGACCTCACACCACTAGACTTTTTTTTATGGGGATACTTAAAAGACAAAGTCTACGCTATAAAACCTGCAACAGTCGCTGAATTGAGAGCAGCCATTGAACGAGAATGCACACAAATACCAAACGAAATGTTTCGTGATGTTTGCGATTCCATTGCTTCGCGTTATCAGCAGTGCCTGGACCAGAACGGACGTCGGTTTGAAAACAGGCGTTGACAAAACAATTAAATAATGTCTGTAGATTCTATTACATTTTGAAAATGAAATGTATTTTAATAAACACTGCCTTTATAATTATTTAAAGTGTGTATACATTTTTTTGGGACGCCCTGTATATATATTCTGACTTTTTTTTCTTTAAAAAAGTAATATTCTTTAAAAATGCTTTGAAAAGAATTAGAGTGAAGGCGTGCGCTGAACAAAGGGTTATTTCATGCTTCCTAACATGATGTATATGCAAATGATTTGCATAAAAAGTCCTTTTAAAAGTCGTTTGTTTTTTCTCTTATAACTATGAAAAGAGATCGACATTAAAGTAAAAAGTTCTAACTCACTAATGTTTGTTATTAAAAAATCAAAAGTATTTTATTATTACTGGGAATATTATATATATATTATATATATATATATATATATATATATATATATATATATAATATATATGAAGTCTGTCTGTCTGTCTGTTTTATGTTCGTTTATACACACTTACACAGCTTGGGTAATCTGCGCCAAATTTAGCATGGTACATACATTAACGGAGAACCAGGGAAGGTTTTAGTAATATATCCGCTCCTTCAAATATATATATATATATATATATATATATATATATATATATATATATATTTATTATACAATTCCCAGTAGTAGGTACGAGTTTGTAGTAGTTTATCATTTTCCATGCGTATATTATAATGTATCAGGTTGTAACATAAATTCTGCTCCATTAGAAATCGGACGATAGATAATAATAGAATAACCTCAAGATAATGTGAAATAGTTTTAGAAATGTTGCAAAATACACGCGGCGACAGGTTCGCACATGTTTTATCACGATACAGAATGACTTAGGCTAGTGTAGGATTAGGCTAATGAATATTTTCTCTGGTGTTTTCATATAGTTACAACGCCACCCCTATGATATTACAGTAATTGAAAAAACATGGAGCCCACGAAAGAGCATATTCGACATGTGATGCTGTTTGAGTTCCATAAAGGATCTGACGCTAGTGAATCCGCAAGAAATATTCAGAGAGTTTATGGAAATGATGTTGTGAGCGAATGGATGTGTAGGAGATGGTTTGAGAAGGTCAGAAATGGAGACTTCAGTCTGAAAGATTATCAACGAACAGGACGACCAAATGAGTCAGATGAAGAGTTACTGAAAGCAACAGTGGAGGAAAACCCAACGGTAACTGTAAGAGAACTTGGCCTGCAACTCGGCGTTAGCTATATGACCATTCATCGTCATTTGAAGCTGTTAGGAAAAGTAGTGAAGGTTGGAAAATGGGTTCCGCATGATTTGTCACAAGCGAATCTTCAACATCGAATCGATATTTGCAAATCACTGCATTCTCGGTAACTCGATATTTGCACATCACTGCATTCTCGGTAACTGCAGGCACCGTTTTTGAATCGGATCGTCACGGGGGATGAAAAATGGGTCCTCTGTAGCAATATTAAGCGTTGACATCAGTGGCTTAGCCGTGAAACAAAGCCTGAACCTCAGCCAAGGAATGGACCCCATCGAAAGAAAATTTTGCTATGCGTTTGGTGGGATATAGCAGGAATTAGTCATTTTGAGCTTCTGCCAGATAACCAAACAATCACAGCTGAAGTCTACTGCCAACAACTCCAACGAGTGAAGATGGCATTACAAGAAAAACGTCCTGCATTAATTAATCGCAGAGGTGTTCTATTCCACCAGGATAACGCGCGCCCTCACACTGCTCGAATCACCACTGCCCAATTGGAGGCATTTGGTTGGGAAAAAATGCCTCATCCACCTTATTCTCCGGACATCGCACCTTCAGACTACCATTTATTCAGAAGTCTGCAACACCACCTAAATGGACAAAAGTTGCAATCCAAGGAAGCTATCGAAAACGAAGTGATCGCTTTTTTTAACTCGAAACCAAGGGATTTCTTCGAACGTGGCATAAAATTTTTTCTACAGGTGGGAGAAGGTTATAGAAAAAGAAGGGAATTATATTAATCATTAATTTGTCATTGTAAGTCATTTAATTTTTGTTCTGAATGAACTAAAAAATCGAGCAGAATATATGTTACAACCTTATACTTTTTTCTTTTTTTCAGCGAATATAGATTAATGTACGAGTTTTTTCCAGTAATTTAGTTATTTGCAACCATGATCTTGGCTGTAAAATTTCTTTGAATTTCTTCTCTTCTATTCAATGTTTTCGCTTTTTAGATGGGAACATCAAGACTGAGCAGTATTCCAGTTTTGGTAAGATCAGTGTTTTCTTGTCCCTTCTTTTAAAGGTTCTCAGTATCTGTCCCGTAATTCCTTTTGCTTTGTTTATTGATGCCTTATTTTCTGTCTCAAATTTCGCTTCATCCACCATTATAACTCGTAAATCTCTTGCTCTTGACCTTCTCTGAATTTACTATCCATTTCGGGCATAACCTATTTTAGTTTCCTATTTTTCTTCCTTATCATAAGAACTGAACATTTTCGGTATTAAATTTCATATTCTTGTCTTCCGACCACCTGTATAATCTGTTTGTATTAGTTTGCAAAGCTTCTACACGTTCTGCGTTTCTAATTTCTCTTAATTTTGGTTACTTCAGTCTGTGTCTATTAGGATGATAATGAAAAGGAGTAAAGCTGATACTATTTCGTGTGATATTGAACTACTTACTTCCGATTATGATGATGATGATGATGATGATATTCCTTTTATTTTAACTTGCTGACGTTCTCTGGTAAAGTTTTAGAGCTAGTTTCCTACTTTGTCAGCTATTCCCATACGTTTCATTTTGTGTCATTATATCATAAGCACATTCGTCGAAAGCTTTAGCAAAATCCATGTATATTATATCGTACTTTTCATCGTTTTCAAGTATGATATAGCGATGACATTGTTATGACGTTATATTAGTCGTGATTGGCACGATCATCTTGATCAGAATCCATACTGGTTCCCATTGAATCCTTCCTGCATTTCTAAAACCTTTGGTGAGAGGAGATGTCACTTGGCATTGGTCTACAGTTCTGCTTGAGACAATCCCTCCCCTCTTTCATATATAGCGACAAAGTTCGCCCTCTTCAGAATGCCCCGTACTTCCCCCGTGTCCAGGGGTCTTCTTCATATCCTATATAGGGGTGTAACTATTTCATTCTTACAATTTTTAATCATCGAGACGTCCCATTTTTCGGGACCTGCAGCTGAATGTGACTTCATTTGTCCTACAGCTTGCGATATATCTTCTGGGATAAAATCAAAATCTTAAATTACAATTGAATTATAAACACAGGAAAAGTTTTTCAAAGGGAAACACCTTTCCTCGGTGAGGCCCAACGAAAAAGAGAATATATATATATATATATATATATATATATATATATATATATATATATATATATATATGGGATGATGATCTACAGATCTACAGAAGCTAAGGCTAACAAAGACCGAAAGATCCACTCTAAGGTTAGCCCGAGAGAAAGGAGAGTAGGGGGTTAAAAGAAAATAAGGGGTTAAGTAAGAGCAAAACCTATCATTCGTGGGTTAACATTCATTCAGAAAAAGAGAGAGAAAAACTCACCATCATCATCCACCGGCCACTGCCGACAATTCGGAAAAACAGTCGAAGAGAATAGGAAAGGGGTGAAAGATGAAAAGAAGTAAAATAAGAACGCTTACAAACCATGCAAACAGTCTTATCTTAACTCAAACACTGTCGTACCATGCAAACTACAGACATGCAAGTGAAGAGAAGATAATAAAAGAAAAAAAAGTATGAAGTATAACAAAAAGTGGGTTAGTTTACGCTACGAGCTACATCTAACTTCATATTAGTCTAATTTTTTTGTTTTAATTTTATTGCTGGCATATCACACGCTGGCATTAATCGTCAACAGACTCAAACCTCGACCATTACCCCCAGAGCTCCTGTTGCTAATTGTTTTATTATTTTAAACGACGTTAATACTTTTAAAATGCTTATCTAAACGGTTTTTAAACATATTAACGCTGGTAGAGTTCACGACGGACGCGAGAAGATTATTCCATTTACTAATTACTTTAAACGTAAAAAAGTTTTTAGCGATGTTAGTAATGAAACGTCTACCACGTAATTTAAATCCGTTATTATGAATTGCTATTATCGAAAATGAAAATTTTTTCAAAATTTACGTTATCGATTTTATTAACGATTTTGAAAACTTCAATAAGCTTCCCTCTTAATCTCCTAGTTTCGAGTGAATGCAAGTCTAACTCTGAACCCTTTCCAACCTATCAATATCCTTACGCAAATGCGGGCACCAAAACTGAACGGCATATTCTAAATGAGGCCTGACTATGGACTTGTAAAGGGGCAATATAATATTCTTCGATTTAAATTCGAAATTACGCGCTATGAAGCCTAACATCCTATTAGCTTTTGCGCAAGACTACAGGCACTGGTTCCTACCTTTTAAATCCTTAGATACGCGTACGCCTAAATCTACTTCCTCGTCAACGCTCGCTAACTCTCTATCATCCATCGTGTACGTGTAATTGTTGTTACGAGAACCTATATGCAAAACTTTACATTTATCTACGTTAAATTGCATGTCACTTATCCGTCCACTCCATAATCCTAGTTACCTCGTCTTGGAACCTATTTCTATCGTCCACATTAACAACTTTACCGCCTATTTTAGTATCGTCCGCGAATTTTGACACGTTACTGGTCAAGCCTAGATGTATGTCGTTAATGTAGATTACGAATAGCAATGGGCCTAACACTGAACCCTGAGGGACACCGCTACCTACATCCAACCACCCGATTCCATACCATTAACAACGACCCTCTGTTTCCTGGCACGAAGCCATTCCTCTAACCAGTTAGCTACCTGACCGCGTGTATCGTGCGCTTTAACCTTCGCAATTAATCTTTTATGCAGAACTGTATCGAACGTTTTTTTAAAGTCTAAATAAATAACGTCAGCCGTTCTATGCCTATCGCATTCGCGCACTATTTCGTTATAAAATTCTTACAAATTAGTTAAACAGGATCTATGGCGTCGAAACCCATTCTGATTACTATTAATCAAATCGCGACTTCCTAAGTGATCGACGATACGATCCCTAACTACGGATTCCAAAAGTTTACCGACAAGTGACGTTAAGCTAATAGGCCTATAATTGCTAGCTACTGTGCGGTCGCCTTTTTCAAGAAATGGGCGTAACGTTAGCTAATTTGAAGTCTTCAAAAATAGTCCCCGTTTCCAGCGACTTATTAAAATTTTTTGTTAATCGGCCTACAATAACGTCTTTCAAATCCTTCAAATGTCTAGGATAAAGCGCGTCAGGGCCTGGAGCCTTGCTAACTTTTAGCTTATTGATATAATGTGCAATCTCACCCTCGTAAACAGTTATTTCATTCAAAATAGTCTCGCTACTAAATGGAACGATATCGTCCACGTCGGGGACATTATTTACGTCTTCTACGGTAAAAACTGTCGCAAAAAAGTTATTGAAAATACCCGCCATCGCCTGAGCGTCAGAAGCCAAAGCGCCGTTAACATCCACCAGAGGGCCTATGTTATCTTTTATCGGCTTCCGATTATTGACGTATTCAAAAAACATTTTTGGATTATGTTTACTATCCGCAGCTATAAGTATCTCTAAATTATGCTTAGCATTCCTAACTGATGTTTTAACCTGACGTCTAAGCTCGATATATCTATTAAAGTTAGCTGCCGTGCCATTGCGATTATTAAGTCTATACGCTCTGTTACGCTCGTTTATGAACTCGCCTAATTCCCTATTCCACCATTTGTGCCTACCATTATTTCTAGCGCGCTTGGGCCTACGAGGAATAAACTCCCTTTCACTATTCATAAAACTTTCTTTAAACGCCTCCCAATGCAAATTTGTGTCATTACCCATAAATAAGTTATCCCAGTCCACTACTCTTATCCTATCCGCAAAACTATCAAAATTAGCCCAACGAAAATCAGGGACTTCTATTACGTTACTATCCTTAGTGTTTTCTATCAATAACAAACCTAAGAATTTGATGATCACTACATCCTAAACTCTCGCCTACTTCTAAACCAGGGGTCACCAACCTTTTTTTGTTCACCGCCCACTTTTACGATTTTTTGAAAATTAAAAAAGCTTATCGCCCACCTTAGATCAAAAAGAATAAATCACCATAATTGATAAAATAAATAATGAAATAAATGTTTAATTACCTTTAATGTGAGCCCACTGGTGGGCGCTACCGCCCAGGTTGGTGACCCCTGTTCTAAACCTTCGACTATATTTTCGCCGTTCATCACCAAATCTAAAATATTGTCACCGCGCGTTGGTTCGGTAACCATCTGTCGTAAAAAATTATCTTCCATGAACTCAATCTCAAACCCTCCTCATTACCAGTAAGTCTCGTAATTAACATTAGGGCAGTTAAAGTCTCCGACAATTATACTATTCCGATTGTCAATAAAGTTACCAAGAAGTGAGTAAAATCTAGTATCGGTATCGAGGGGTTGAACGGGAGGCCTATAAACAACAACAAAATTAAAACTAATGCTGCGCGACCTAACTTCAACGCATATCGCGTTAATTGCTGCCGGAAAATCTATCTTAACCTCGATAGCCCTAAGGGAATTACGAATGTACAGCAAAACGCCGCCACCAATCCTATGTAACCTATCATTAGTAAAGATGATGATGATGAGTGGCTTGGGTAATCTGCACCAAATTTAGTATACGCATTAAGGAAGAATGAGGGAAGGTTTTAGTAGCGCACTCGCCCTTCCCTGTACCTCCGGAGGTTGTGTTTTGGGGGGCATTTGTTGCGCAAGGCGCAACGGGCATTTTAGTGTGTGTCTGAACGTGAAAGCGCTGTGCGTTTCTTCGAGTGATGGGATATCGCCAGGCTGTTAACCTTTATCCTGTCGTAGCAGAATGGTCAGTGTCCACGTCTCTGAATCTGAGGGCCCGAATTCGAATCCTAGTGGGGAATAAATACTTAATACTTATACTCATACCTATATTCAGCTATTAACCCTTTCACGATGGATGGTGCTTTAAAGTCCCACCAGAAATAGTAATATAAATTGTACTACAATGCCTTGTTTCTATAAGTTTCTACACGTTTATATTCGTGTCATTTAGATGTCGGGAAAGGAACCCAATATGTGTATCATTTCAGTGACCAGTTACTCATTTTTGGTGAGAGTGACCGCATATGCTGTGGGAATCGTCCTTAAAGAGTTAATATAGCAAAATAAATATTTCCATAATTTCGACCGCCAGTATACTATATATATGATACCTACAATATAATATATATAACTATATATATATATACACGAAGCTAAAACTTTAACCACTCACTCATCCAGAACTATATATATATATATGATGAATAAAACCACGAATGAAAGGAAACACAAAATGGTGCTCAAGCGCTTTCGTCTAATGACATCCTCAGGAACACTGAAGTACATAAAAAGGTTACAGCCTATATATAGGTTACAGAAAGAAAAAAAAAAGAAAAAATAAATAACATACATACACACACACATATATATATATACATATATACATACATATCTATATATACAAATACATACATACATACATATATATACAATAAACAGAGAAGTAAAAATAAAAAATTAAAAATTAAAACCTTAAAGGATTACCAGTGAGGCGTACAGATTTGTAAGGAAAAATATCGATTTTTAGCACAAGATCAAATGGATTATAAAAATACAAATTTATACTGGAACTCTGCCCGGGTTTTAACACACTGCTGCCTATGGTCAGGTTTCGATATATATAAAAAAAAAAAAATGCAAATTAAAAGTTAATAAAGTAGCTGACAAGTTTACCAAAGATTTAATGTTTTACCCTTCTTATCTAAATCTGTTTTAAAGGAATTCAAAATAACAGGATCGAGTTGAAAAAGACCTTTGCTTATGTTGAAGTTATTTGAAAGTTGGATAATGGCAGACTCAAGAATATTTCTATTAACAATGTTGCTTGAATGGAATAAAACTGAAGCATTATTCCAATCAATACAGTGGGCTAACTCTGACAAATGGACAAAAAGGGCACTGGACAACTGTCCTGTTCTAACGGAATATTGATGCTGTTTTATACGTGTGTGCAAATCCTTTCCCGTCTGACCTATGTAAAAATATCATAGTAAAAAATAGCCCTACCAATAATTCAGGCATTATCTATAAAATTGGTTGTAAACAATGTGATTCCTTTTACATAGGTCAGACGGGAAAGGATTTGCACACACGTATAAAACAGCATCAATATTCCGTTAGAACAGGACAGTTGTCCAGTGCCCTTTTTGTCCATTTGTCAGAGTTAGCCCACTGTATTGATTGGAATAATGCTTCAGTTTTATTCCATTCAAGCAACATTGTTAATAGAAATATTCTTGAGTCTGCCATTATCCAACTTTCAAATAACTTCAACATAAGCAAAGGTCTTTTTCAACTCGATCCTGTTATTTTGAATTCCTTTCAAACAGATTTAGATAAGAAGGGTAAAACATTAAATCTTTGGTAAACTTGTCTGCTACTTTATTAACTTTTAATTTGCATTTTTTTTTTTTTATATATATCGAAACCTGACCATAGGCAGCAGTGTGTTAAAACCCGGGCAGAGTTCCAGTATAAATTTGTATTTTTATAATCCATTTGATCTTGTGCTAAAAATCGATATTTTTCCTTACAAATCTGTACGCCTCACTGGTAATCCTTTAAGGTTTTAATTTTTAATTTTTTATTTTTACTTCTCTGTTTATTGTATATATATGTATGTATGTATGTATGTATGTATTTGTATATATAGATATGTATGTATATATATACAGTATATATATATATATATATATGTGTGTGTATGTATACTATTTATTTTTTCTTTTTTTTTTTCTTTCTGTAACCTATATATAGGCTGTAACCTTTTTATGTACTTCAGTGTTCCAGAGGATGTCATTAGACGAAAGCGCTTGAGCACCATTTTGTGTTTCCTTTCCTTCGTGGTTTTATTCATCATAAATATCTTTCACGTGTTACTTTCGTGAAATAATTTTCATATATATATATATATATATATATATATATATATATATATATACACTATAATATATATATATATATTAGGGTGGAGTGAAATTTTTTTTCTAATTTCAAAATGCTTCGGGTCGGGAAAGTTTCGTATTTATGTGAAACGTACTGTGTGAAATTTTTGTAATCGTACGGCTATAATTAAATTGTGCACACTGAACTCAGTTTTTAAAAATTGGCAAAATTACTAAAATTTCGCCATTTTTATTTTGTTTTTTTGGACACGTACTGTGCGAAATATTTGTAATTTTGTAATTTACAGTAATTTAAAAAACTGAAAATAAAAATGGCGAAATTTTAGTAATTTTGCCAATTTTTTAAAACTTTGAGTTCAGTGCGCACAATTTAATTATAGCCGTACGATTACAAAATTTCACACAGTACGTTTCACATAAATACGCAACTTTCCCGACCCCAAGCATTTTGAAATTAAAAAAATATATATTTTTTCACTCCACCCTTGTGTGTGTGTGTGTGTGTGTGTGTGTGTGTGTATATAATATATATATATATATATATATAGGATAAAAACGAAGACGTAGAGCAAAAAAGTCATTATATTTGGCTGCAGCCGACGTTTCGGGCAACTCTACTCATTTTCAAGGCCTAATAAATAAGCTAAAATTAACGCATGACAAAAATATATGAATGTCAAAAACAAACTAATTTAAAGTACAAAATTAAAACGGTTCAAGAATAAAAATTAAAATTACAGAGCATAAAACAGGCATAAGCCAAAAACAAATCAAAAGTAAAAATTATATAAATGACAAAAATATACGAATGATAAAAATAAAACTTAAAACCTAAAAACATTCAAACATAAAATAGTTAAAAAACTTTACTAATAAAAAGTTAAACGAAAAAACAAAAGTGCACCAAACATACCATGCTCACTTGACAGCCACAAAAAACTGAGGCGAAAAGGAGACAGGGTCACAAGGGAAAAAATAAAAATAAAAAATTTTTAGTTTGTAGGTATTCTAATTAATATAAAGGAGGTAACAGCTAGAATCAATATTTAAAATGGAGTTCAAAAATTTAATGCACAAAGATTCGTAAATACGGACTATAGTGGATTTAATTTTCCCAGAAGAGTTCCTTGTTCCATGCACGGTCTGTGTTTAACATATAAGTTTCTCAGGGGACCATTCTGAGTTTGTGTATATTAAACGGACGTGTTACGTGCCTTGAAAAGTGGATGCTCAATGTCCCGGTTGAGGTTTAAGTTTTGTTTTTTTGGCTAAAAATACAATAGTTACCCCTTTTTCTTTGATTTATTCAATCCGACGTGAATGCAACGAGTCTTTTACTATATAGAGGTTCTGAATGTAGTGGGACTAGGCTTGCTTTAAACCCTAGATCCATGTCCCAAAGCTGGATCCTGTCTGCTTTGCAGATAGCTGGTGAGGGAAGCTATATTTATGGGACCTCTTTGCGAGAGACCCGTTGCCCACGTCGGGCTAGCATCATGAAAAAGAAAAACTATGGTATTTGTCATTTACCATTACTTATTCGGACTATATTGGATTTAATTTTCTCAGAAGAGTTCCTTGTTCCATGCACGGTCTGTGTTTAACATATATATATATATATATATATATATATATATATATATATATATATATATATATATATATACAGGGTGAGTCAAAAGTAGCGCCCGATTTCTGTTTTTTCGGCTGTCAGATTCTTTCTGGGAAGTCATGTTGTTAATAATTGTCTTGCAGATTATTAATTTTCTTAGTTTATTTATTTTTGTTTTTGTTTTGCAGGTTATTGCTGAGAGTTTGGAAAGTTACTGAATTTGCACCAAATTGCACCATGAATTACCTTTCAATGAATCAACGCATTGCGGCCGTGAAACATTACTACAAATGTAATGAACAACCAACGATGGCGGCACGCCGTTTGGCACAGGAATTCGATATTAACCCACCCCAGGGAAGAAACATACGATTGATTGTCGAGAAATTTGAAGCAACAGGGTCGGTAGCCACTGCAAAGAAGTCCGGTCGTCCGAAAACGGCAACGAATGTAGCTAAGGCTGAAGCAGCCATCAGGAGACTGGAACAAAGTCCGCAAAAGTCAACTCGCCGTTTATCTGCAGAGTTGGAAGTGAGCCAATCAAGTGTTATCCGTATCCTTCACCAGAAAAAATGGAAACCTTACATTCCACGCTTACTGCATGCCCTTCATGATGGAGATGACGACCGCCGTCTTCAATTTTGCGAAGAGTTCTTAGCTAAACTTGACGAAGAGGACACAATGCTAGACAACATCTGGTGGTCAGATGAGGCATGTTTTTAAGCTTAACGGCACAATTAACAGACACAATTGTGTCTACTGGGCTGCGGAGAACCCAAGAGTGACAGTTGAGAAGGAGGTAAATTTACCTGGCGTGACAGTTTGGGCAGCCATATCTCCATTAGGGATAATTGGACCCTTTTTCTTTGAGGGATCTGTCACTGCAGAAATTTACCTGGATATGCTGCAAACCTTCTTTTGGCCCAGGGTACAAGATCAGGACTGTTATTTCCAGCAAGATGGAGCTCCACCTCATTATGGACGTCATGTTCGTCAGTGGCTTAATGAAAACTTTCCCGGAAAGTGGATCGGCCGCCGCGGTCCGATCGAGTGGCTGGCACGCTCCCCAGACCTTACACCTCCAGATTTCTTTCTTTGGGGGCTCATGAAAGACCTTGTTTATCGTGAAAAGCCTCGTACCATTCAGGAATTGAAGGCTCAAATCACTGCAAAGTTTGAGGAAATTGATATCGAACTCTGCAGGCGTGTGTGCCACTCTGTGCCTGCTCGGCTGCAATTGTGCATCGATCACGAGGGAGGGCACTTTGAAAATTGCAAGTAAAACAGCTTGGTACAGTTCCGTAATAATTTTCCCCCGAATAAATGGTTAGATAAACATGTCATTCATTTATTTCTACCTTCTTGTACACTGTAATACAAATGGCAAACAAACAATCAATCAACTGACAGAAATCGGGCGCTACTTTTGACTCACCCTGTATATATATATATATATATATATGCATATAACTGCAATGACCGCGCAGTATATAAATGAATAGAAACGACATAAGTGTTAAGGAACGTCTCTGCACACGAGGAGGAGAGATAACGAATAATGAAAAATGAGGCGAACCGCCCAGGAATCGAACCCAGGGCCTTCCAATTGCCGGTCGGACGCTCTACCATTATGCTACGGACCTCACTCAATCACAAATCGAAATTCTCCCACATAGGGCAGAAACCAATGCCCTGAGAGGGCACCCTCGCAAATCGTGAATATGCGCATATAACTGCAATGACCGCGCAGTATATAAATGAATAGAAACGACATAAGTGTTAAGGAACGTCTCTGCACACGAGGAGGAGAGATAACGAATAATGAAAAATGAGGCGAACCGCCCAGGAATCGAACCCAGGGCCTTCCAATTGCCGGTCGGACGCTCTACCATTATGCTACGGACCTCACTCAATCACAAATCGAAATTCTCCCACATAGGGCAGAAACCAATGCCCTGAGAGGGCACCCTCGCAAATCGTGAATATGCGCATATAACTGCAATGACCGCGCAGTATATAAATGAATAGAAACGACATAAGTGTTAAGGAACGTCTCTGCACACGAGGAGGAGAGATAACGAATAATGAAAAATGAGGCGAACCGCCCAGGAATCGAACCCAGGGCCTTCCAATTGCCGGTCGGACGCTCTACCATTATGCTACGGACCTCACTCAATCACAAATCGAAATTCTCCCACATAGGGCAGAAACCAATGCCCTGAGAGGGCACCCTCGCAAATCGTGAATATGCGCATATAACTGCAATGACCGCGCAGTATATAAATGAATAGAAACGACATAAGTGTTAAGGAACGTCTCTGCACACGAGGAGGAGAGATAACGAATAATGAAAAATGAGGCGAACCGCCCAGGAATCGAACCCAGGGCCTTCCAATTGCCGGTCGGACGCTCTACCATTATGCTACGGACCTCACTCAATCACAAATCGAAATTCTCCCACATAGGGCAGAAACCAATGCCCTGAGAGGGCACCCTCGCAAATCGTGAATATGCGCATATAACTGCAATGACCGCGCAGTATATAAATGAATAGAAACGACATAAGTGTTAAGGAACGTCTCTGCACACGAGGAGGAGAGATAACAAATAATGAAAAATGAGGCGAACCGCCCAGGAATCGAACCCAGGGCCTTCCAATTGCCGGTCGGACGCTCTACCATTATGCTACGGACCTCACTCAATCACAAATCGAAATTCTCCCACATAGGGCAGAAACAAATGCCCTGAGAGGGCACCCTCGCAAATCGTGAATATGCGCATATAACTGCAATGACCGCGCAGTATATAAATGAATAGAAACGACATAAGTGTTAAGGAACGTCTCTGCACACGAGGAGGAGAGATAACGAATAATGAAAAATGAGGCGAACCGCCCAGGAATCGAACCCAGGGCCTTCCAATTGCCGGTCGGACGCTCTACCATTATGCTACGGACCTCACTCAATCACAAATCGAAATTCTCCCACATAGGGCAGAAACCAATGCCCTGAGAGGGCACCCTCGCAAATCGTGAATATGCGCATATAACTGCAATGACCGCGCAGTATATAAATGAATAGAAACGACATAAGTGTTAAGGAACGTCTCTGCACACGAGGAGGAGAGATAACAAATAATGAAAAATGAGGCGAACCGCCCAGGAATCGAACCCAGGGCCTTCCAATTGCCGGTCGGACGCTCTACCATTATGCTACGGACCTCACTCAATCACAAATCGAAATTCTCCCACATAGGGCAGAAACAAATGCCCTGAGAGGGCACCCTCGCAAATCGTGAATATGCGCATATAACTGCAATGACCGCGCAGTATATAAATGAATAGAAACGACATAAGTGTTAAGGAACGTCTCTGCACACGAGGAGGAGAGATAACGAATAATGAAAAATGAGGCGAACCGCCCAGGAATCGAACCCAGGGCCTTCCAATTGCCGGTCGGACGCTCTACCATTATGCTACGGACCTCACTCAATCACAAATCGAAATTCTCCCACATAGGGCAGAAACCAATGCCCTGAGAGGGCACCCTCGCAAATCGTGAATATGCGCATATAACTGCAATGACCGCGCAGTATATAAATGAATAGAAACGACATAAGTGTTAAGGAACGTCTCTGCACACGAGGAGGAGAGATAACGAATAATGAAAAATGAGGCGAACCGCCCAGGAATCGAACCCAGGGCCTTCCAATTGCCGGTCGGACGCTCTACCATTATGCTACGGACCTCACTCAATCACAAATCGAAATTCTCCCACATAGGGCAGAAACCAATGCCCTGAGAGGGCACCCTCGCAAATCGTGAATATGCGCATATAACTGCAATGACCGCGCAGTATATAAATGAATAGAAACGACATAAGTGTTAAGGAACGTCTCTGCACACGAGGAGGAGAGATAACGAATAATGAAAAATGAGGCGAACCGCCCAGGAATCGAACCCAGGGCCTTCCAATTGCCGGTCGGACGCTCTACCATTATGCTACGGACCTCACTCAATCACAAATCGAAATTCTCCCACATAGGGCAGAAACCAATGCCCTGAGAGGGCACCCTCGCAAATCGTGAATATGCGCATATAACTGCAATGACCGCGCAGTATATAAATGAATAGAAACGACATAAGTGTTAAGGAACGTCTCTGCACACGAGGAGGAGAGATAACGAATAATGAAAAATGAGGCGAACCGCCCAGGAATCGAACCCAGGGCCTTCCAATTGCCGGTCGGACGCTCTACCATTATGCTACGGACCTCACTCAATCACAAATCGAAATTCTCCCACATAGGGCAGAAACCAATGCCCTGAGAGGGCACCCTCGCAAATCGTGAATATGCGCATATAACTGCAATGACCGCGCAGTATATAAATGAATAGAAACGACATAAGTGTTAAGGAACGTCTCTGCACACGAGGAGGAGAGATAACGAATAATGAAAAATGAGGCGAACCGCCCAGGAATCGAACCCAGGGCCTTCCAATTGCCGGTCGGACGCTCTACCATTATGCTACGGACCTCACTCAATCACAAATCGAAATTCTCCCACATAGGGCAGAAACCAATGCCCTGAGAGGGCACCCTCGCAAATCGTGAATATGCGCATATAACTGCAATGACCGCGCAGTATATAAATGAATAGAAACGACATAAGTGTTAAGGAACGTCTCTGCACACGAGGAGGAGAGATAACGAATAATGAAAAATGAGGCGAACCGCCCAGGAATCGAACCCAGGGCCTTCCAATTGCCGGTCGGACGCTCTACCATTATGCTACGGACCTCACTCAATCACAAATCGAAATTCTCCCACAATTGGAAGGCCCTGGGTTCGATTCCTGGGCGGTTCGCCTCATTTTTCATTATTCGTTATCTCTCCTCCTCGTGTGCAGAGACGTTCCTTAACACTTATGTCGTTTCTATTCATATATATATATATATATATATATATATATATATATATATATATATATATATATATATATATATATATATATATATATATATATATATATATATATATATATATACATCTATCTATCTATATATATATGTATATCTATCTATATATATATGTATATCTATATATATATATATATATATATATATATATATATATATATATATATATCTATATATATATATATATATATATATATATATATATATATATATATATATATATCTATCTATATATATGTATATGTATATATATATATATATATATATATGTATGTATACCTATCTATCTATCTATATTGTATATCTATCTATTTATCTATATATGTATATCTATCTATCTATCTATCTATGTATATCTATCTATCTATGTATATCTATCTATCTATGTATATATATATATATATATATATATATATATATATATATCCCGACTTGTCCGACACTATTTTATATTAAGAATAATGCAGGAAACAACTTCGTTCATTTGTTTCCAAGAATAATAGGAAACGGAAAAAGGTTGTTCTAAGAGAATCGCCTCATTACATGTACTTAACATAATGTCACCATTCTATAGCTCAAGATCCTCTATTTGAGGTTGTCGGAAAAAGAGAAACTATTTATCATACATTACGAGTGAAAAGAAGCAGAAAATGAAAAAAAAAAATCTTAAGAGAGACATGCAAGAAACGAGCCAACCTAAAAGCGGAGTGAATTACAAAGAAGAAATGTAAAGGAAATGAAAAACTACCATTAAAAATGTGAAAATACTAAAATCTGTTGAGTCTCGTAAACATAATAGCGTTATTTTACGTTTGTATTTATCCTCCTCCTTTGAATGTCGAATCAAAAAAGAATTTCAATGAAGCTTCGTCCTTAAGATTAATTACTCTTATGCAAACCATTCCTTGATTGCGTTCTTTGATATTTTATTTATAGTGAGTAAATACAACGGCGCTTTCGGATGAATGCGCACAAAGGAAGGCAATCCTGCATGAAGCCTGGATACAAGAAGTAAGTGATGAAGCGAAAACGCATATATGTAAGATATTGGTCTAATAAAGTTGATTGGCTTCACTAGGGGAACCGTAGAATATTCATATCGCGATACAAGACTATTACTAGCATATAAACAGTTCCATTATACCTGAAATAAATTGACTAAACTCGACTACACCTTCGAACAAGACACAAATTTAAAAACGGAAAGAGCAACAAGGAAAGAACCAATCAAAACTAAATCTAATTAAATGGAAATTAACTTCGTTCTTTATTCAGACTCAAAATTTTTATTCAATTGAAAATGTTTCAATTTTACATTTTCATAATTGAATGTACGATACTTTACTTAAATTTGATATCACTTTATTTTAATAAAGAAAGTAGCTGAATAAAATCAATGGGCTAACATTAAGTTTCAGGGACCCAGTAGTATGCCCGCAAAATGGGAGTGCAATTG
>JAJOZX010001060.1:170000-195000 GCA_023014485.1 Bathynomus jamesi | reverse complement strand
ACATATATATACACACGCAATCATAAATAATAATAGTACAGTGGAAATCTATATACGTTTAATATATGTACGCGCATCTACACACATATATAAGCATAAAAAATTATAATAGTACAGACGAGATCTATATACACGTTTAATATATGTACATACAAATATACACTTATATATAAACTTAAAAAAGAAATAGGGCAGAAGAATTCCAATACTTGGATATTATATACATATATATATATAATATATATATATATATATCAAAATATACACGCTTTATGTTCAACTGCGCTTAATTTACTAAACTCGCATGTGATCGAGTCTACAGTTACATCCTCGTTGCTTTGTACTATGCAATAAAAACGATTTAACATTATTTCGCCAAAGTACGCGGGTGTCTATATCGATGTAAAGGGCTTTCAGCTCGTTTAACACTATTTTTGTACCCACTTTACAATTGGGTGGCAAGTTAACACTATCTTTAAACACAGATAGAATACGTTCGAAACCACGCACAAAGAGGGCATTGTTTGCCACAACGTCATTATTAAATTCAAGTTTATAAGCACCCTTTCCAAGCGAGGGTTTATTCTTTCCGATCCGAGCTTTTCAACCGTGAATTCTTCTTCACATTGCATATCGGTAATTGAAATAATCTCTAAGTGACGGCAACTGCTCGTTATATGAAGAAATAGCTCTTCAGGGGTGAACAGTGTAGGTGAGCTCAGCCCTGTACCGCTCAAGTCCTTTGTACCAAAGTTCAAATATTTCGAAGAGTCTATACCTTTTAAATAAGCATCCAGTTCCAATCCATACTCGCCTTGTTCAGTCCTACACTCGGTAAAGCGTCGAGCAGAGTGGTGTATCCCTATTCCAGAACCGTGTCAAAATAAAGCATATCCGTAACACGCGCGTCTAATATAGGCTTCAGCTTGCGGAAACCGACGATTTCAAACATTCTGTCAAGGATGAAGCGGTTTCGCATGGGGACAAGGACGTTATTATCAGCTGCATTCTTCCACATCAACCGTATATCAATGCATGGCTGGTCTCGATTTATAAACAATGTACAAATAACAGCGTATGAGGGTGCATCACTAATCTGCTTTCTTGTGCCTACACCTGCAGGTATTTTATAACGGTCCTCACTCCACTTCTCAACCGCCACGATGATTCTGTTCATCTCCTTAACACTTAAAAAATTACGTTCCTTTACCAGAGTTTCTCTACAAATCGTTTCAAGTACATAATTAACAACGCCGGTTTTGCACCTGAACACGCACTGACTTCGTCACGGACACACCGCATACGGCATTGAGGATACTGCTCAACGGAAGCTCCATCGTTTTCTATTGTAAGGAGTGCACGTCCAGTCGGGTCAAGCTCTGAGGTGACTATGAGCCGCAGGTGCGCGGTTTGGTTCGGTGGGAGGTGTCGGGAACGAGTCACACGGGCGCGTCGTGCCAAGCGTTAGTGATTCGTGCACGGGGCTGTTCCACCATGCAAGAATCATATGAATACTTGTATTCCATTATACCGGACATTCAGAATTTTTCCGATACATGAAGTAATAGTGGCTTTAATGTTTTATCGGAACCATACATCATCAGTCATTTTCACGACTTTATTGAATACCATTTCATGAATATCAAGCACGCAATATCAAAGGTAGGCATCGCCATTTTCCGTCTACGTGAGAATTCTTCAAAATAAACGTCTGAGCTCCACGGATTGTTGAGGTCAACTGAGGACGCAGGGTTGAGATATGACCAAATAGTGACAGGAGTCACGTGACCCCTTTGAATGAGCATACAGTGGGCGGTGCATAGCTTTTTCTTACTGCACACACACAAAGAGAAATTAAAACATGATTTACTTTAAATAAACACATCGTCAACAAATAAATAATCTCTAATTCATTACATATATTCAAATACACGTAATAAATAAACATCGGCAACAATTAAACACACACACACACACATATATATATAATATATATATATATATATATATATATATATAGAGAGAGAGAGAGAGAGAGAGAGAGAGAGAGAGAGAGAGAGAGAGAGAAACATTCAAGGGCCATGATAGCCAAAGGGTACGGTATCAGAGGTGTCAGGTACCTGGTAGCGTTTCTTATGTGTTACAGCACACTTTCGTCCCTCTAAGCTCCTTCACGCCCCCCAGTTTCTGTGCTCGAAAATTGTGTCCCTACAGTCAGTTGGGTGGTTGGTCGCCCTCATCTTCTAAACTCACTAACTCCTTCAGAGAATCAAACTTAACGATCCGTCAGTTTGCCTCGTTAAGCGTGATGCCTTTAGCTTTCACGATATATCTCACTTCCTCCCCCCTCACCCGTACCCCGTAAGTTTTTGGACCTGTTGAGACAAAAGAATCGGCGTAGGCGCTATCTCCATACTCGTCCTTGACCTCATCAGTCAACTCTCCGAGGAATTCCCCAATAGGTGGCATGTATTCACCTTCCCTCTCCGTGAATATCACACTATCTGTGTCTGCGTACAGAACCCTCCGCTCAAGAGAATGCTTTAGTCCCCAAAGTTTGATGCAGGCGTATGCTCTTGTGAAACTGGCTACAGGTATGTTTGTAACACGTGATGTATCTGTAGCCAATTCGGTTCTGTTGTACTTTATTATGTACGTATTGCCCACATTCACGATCTCTATGACCTCTTTATCGAGCGGAGCGTTGACGTAATCCCAAATCTCGCTATAAATTTCGGCTAGATGGACGTGCCCCTTGTCTGTATTCTGAAAAAATTTCCCCCAAAGACTATTTAGGCACAACTTTGCACTAAAGCGCTTGCCTGGGTTCTTTACAATTTGGGACCGTTCAAGTTGTATCCCTTCACGATCACGGTAGCGCTGAATATACGCCGATTTTTCATTTTCGGTCTCAACTCCTCGTGGATACCCTGATGCTTCTACCTTATCCTTTAAAAAAAGTGTTTATATATGGTGTGGAAAGGTAGGGGAGCTTCTGAAACCTCCACACTTCATATATCTTCAATATTCTGTAACCGTGGCGAACGGCTAGGGACAGCTCGGGACTTGTATATACGCCTCTGATCTTCCGCTGGTTGGATGTATGATTACAGGCCCCATTGTTCTCCTCTGCGCACTTCACTCACAGGGGAAACATGAGTTTGTTGTCTATAACGACGGGTAAGACTGGCATCCATAAGTCGCGAGGGGGGAGTACATCTACGAAAGAAAGGCCGAAGTAGTTCTCGTTCAAATTCGCTGAGAACTTTTCGATGGTGGGAAGGGCAGGTCCGACCAGCTTTTCAGGTGCTCCTACGGGGTACGGATTGTTCTTCATCACGTAGGAGTATAAAGAACAAAAGTCGTAGTAATGGAGTTTCACACCATCCGCCGGTGGAAAGCAAAGTTTGAAGGGGTTTGTACGTCCGCCAAACAAGCTATCGCCGCATTTGAGAGGATCCAACACCATTGAAGTTTGGCGTTAATTTCTTCACGGTACTACCCATCTGTCTCCATCCGTGCATCATATTCCTGCTCCCACATTACCTTGTGAGTGAACTGAGAGCTTATAAGCTGATCGCGGGTCCGAGTCCATACAAAACTATCGGCAGTAGATCTACCATGGATCTCTCCTATGATTCCACACTCAGGACGTGGGCAACCATGCCACCAGCAACCGTTAAAGGAGTACGCAGTCTTCTCACCAGTGACACGGTCTTCGCTTAAACCATCCACCCAAAAAGCACGACCATTGACCTTAATGGCCACTTACCCCGTGTTGCGGTCTGTTGCTACAGGTGTATGAGCCAGTAAATAGCCTTATGCCCATAATTGCGTGGGTTGTTTCTGTGAATGACGGCCAGTGTGTTTTTAGGCATGAAGTTGTTCTTGAACACCGTAAAGCACAATGAGGCGATCGTGGTTGCTGCTTGTAGCGGGTCGCATTGAACCGGTCTATGTACATCCTTCTAAAGGCCTGGAAACATACTCTAAGTACGAGCACATCATTCACGCAATAACGCTCACATTCATCCGCTATATTGTGAGGCATATCTTCATTAAAACTGTTGTAGTAGCGGTCAAAATCTTCACGCTCACTATCACTCATGTTGGCATAGTTAAAGTAATGTTTGGGGGGTGGTAAGCGTACGTAATTTAAAGTGTCGCTAGTGAGGAAAGTGTAAGGGAAATACCCTTTTGAAACTTCGGCGGCTACACCCATCACCTTGGGTAACTTGGCTAATTTACAAGGTGTGAATAATAGTGTCTTTAAACTGAACATTGCCTCTTATTTGCATCTGTATAAGTTTGTTTTCTCTTTTCAAGGGATCGTCTGTAAATATCTCCGATGACTCGTGTTCAAGCAGTTCCTTATAAAAGAATTGTGTGTCAAATTTTGCACCGTTATGGGCAAGAATATACAGTCATTTTTTTAACTTGTCCGCTAATTGACAATATAATAGACAGTTTCACGGGGTTGTCGTGTGCGATCGTTTTAAAAACGTTTGTTCGTTTACCACATTTGTGACACTCATCACACTCGACTTCCATGCACTCGTCGCAGATAGTCTGGCTTACAAGTAGATGTGGGATAACCTCTTTGGTTTCAGCATCCGTATATGTTTCTATATCGTAGTATACAGTTATACAAGGTTTATTTTTAGGCTTAGCATCTTCCAAATAACATACATGCTTTACTCCATCCGCTTTATATTTTCATAACATGTAGAACAGTGAATTTCATCGCATTTGTCCTCAAACTTTCTCCAATTATCCATCATATGAAACATACCACATTCACAGATTCTCATTTTCCTGCAAGTGCCAATTGACTTATGGGGAGTAAAATAGATGTTATTGAAAAATGTGCGTCTAGACACATTACAGTCCCTCTTCTCAGCTTCAACTATACGACTTTCACACATGAGGCTCTTTAGGCCTGTTCAAAAATCAACTTTTTCTTATTTTCATAGGTTTCTGTACATTTTCCCATGCTTTTTGACCTGAAAAAGCCGACAATCACAACTATTTTGACCTAGGATGTTGGGAAGCATTGCCGCATGGAGCTTTAAATTTTCTGCCTTGAAATCGGCCAAAGCGCCAATTCCTGGGTCCCTTGAATTATGTTTTGCACTTTAACTTTTGATCTAAACAAGATAGAGCAAAAATTAGGTATCAAATGAAAGACCATAAAATTAATAAATAATAATAATAATAATAATAATAATAAATAAATAATAATTAATAATAATAATAATAATAATAATAATAATAATAAATAATAATAATAATAATAATAATAATAATAATAATTATCTATCATTTTTCAGGAAACAACAGAAACTCAATCAGAATCTAGAAAACCATCTACAAGTTACAACTTCACAATGGCATTAAGCAAGAAGCTGAGGGAGCTCCGTGGGCGCACAGTTGATATCTCAGAACCGCCACGTACTGTCCACAGGCAGGTGTCAACTGGGCCATCTACCAGATCTCTCACTGAAACTTTCCTGGTTGGATACCCTTCAGCTTTTATCAGTGGTTCCCAGCTTCCCACCAACAGACAGGCGTTCCAGTATTTCCTTAATCTTCAGAATTTACCGGAAAATGCAGGGAGGCCCATGGTTCAAGACCTTGCATATGAAACAGTTGAATCTATCATCCCATTCTGGCAGATGGCTAGGATCAAGACAATGACCAAGTACAACGCAATGAAGCTCTTCATGAAACTACATGAGAAACATCGTGCTCTGGTGAAAAGCAAAGGAAGAGCAAGTAACCCTGGAGGAAAAAGAGGAGCATTTGTGCTGGAATTAGACAGCCTGTTCGATATAGGAGCTCCAGATGCAATCCAGGAAATACAGAACAACAGACTGTTATCCAGAGAGAAGAAAGATGAGGATATCAGGTTCTACGAAGACCAAAAGACTGAGAGGAAAGGTCATATGTCTGGTCATGACAAGATTTTTGAGACAAGATCCCTGCAGCAAGCAGCGAGGAATGAAAGACTGCAGCATAGACAAGAATAAGGTAAAACTAATTATTTTGAACGTTACAAAAGTTTAAGTTTTACTCCATTGCGATATTTAGCATGTACTTAACAATTACTGTCTTAACATGTTGTACTATTTTACAGCTGCAGCAGAACAAGAGGCAGTTGTTCATGTGGATGACATTACCTGGGGTGACTCAACTGACAACGACGCTAACACAGAGGACATGAATTACCATCAGCCTCGTCCTGGATGTTCTCACCATCAAGACACTGTGACTAGTGTGACTTTGACGTTTCCAAGGAAGGTCATGGAATGTGATGTCATCTGCAATACAGCTGATCGTCTTGGTTTATCAGACAATCAAGTTACTGCCATGGTTTCTGCCACCTTGAAAGCTGGAGGGGCTGATCTTGATAACTTCGTCATCTCAACCTCAACAACACGTCGCAACAGAATGCTGTCCAGGTATAATATCAGCCAGAGTCACATGTCCAAGTTTTGTGAAAACCCCCCACAGTACGCTGCCTTACACTGGGATGGAAAGTTGCTCAAAGATGTCTTGGGCAGTGAACCTGGAAGTACCTCAGAGACTTTAGCTGTGCTAGTGTCTGGTCCACCTTCATACACTGAAGGAAAGTTATTGGGAGTACCTGTCATCGACAATTCTTCTGGCACAGCTCAGGCTGAGGCTTCAATGGATTTACTGGAGACATGGGAACTTACGGATAATGTTACTGCCCTTGTTTTTGACACTACATCCAGTAACAGTGGAGTTCACAGAGGAGCTGCCAAACTGCTAGAGAAAATGCTGAACAAAAAGGTGTTTTATCTGGCCTGTCGACATCACATCCTGGAAATCCTAGTAGGAGCAGTTTGGGAGAAGCTGTTTGGGAAGGTGAAGGGGCCAGATAATCCCTGGTTTGAGCATCTGAAGGATGTTTGGACGGACTTGTCCAAGGAAAACCCAAAGATGCTGGCTATCAACAGCAAATGGCTGAAGGAAAAGAAGAAGAACAGTGAAGAAATACTCCAAGACATTCTAACAGCAGAAAGGTTTCCAAGAGCCGACTACAGGGAAATGGCTGAACTGACAGTCATTGTTCTTGGAGGAACGCCTCCTCGAGGTATTCACTGGAGTCGACCAGGCGCCATTCATCAGGCCAGATGGATGGCCAGAAACCTGTACTCCATGAAAATGCTGATGTTTGCAGATCAACTTGAGTACGACGAAGACACTGTATCAAAGCTGGAAAGACTCAACACCTTCCTTGCGCTGTTCTACACTCCTGTATGGATGATGTCAATGTCTGCTGCAGATGCTCCCGTGAATGATCTAAGTCTAATCCAGGACATGTTGAAGTACAAGAAAACTGACCCAAAGCTTACTGATGCAGTACTTAATAAGATGGAAAACCACAAATGGTACCTGACGCAGGAAGTCGTGCCATTTGCCCTGTTCAGCAGTAGATTGAGTGACACATTGAAGCACGACATTGCTGCCCAGTTACATGCCACTGAGAAGCCAGACAGCTTCAGAACAGGAAAGCCTCTATTCCAGAGAGTCACAGCTAAGACCACCCTGGTTGATCTCATTGGCCCAGAATCACATTTCCTGCTGGACACACTGAACATTGGATCCGAGTGGCTTCTGGAACCTGTCACGTCTTGGCCACAGAATGAGGACTACAGAAAAGCGTTGGACTATGTTAAGAATCTGAAAGCGGTAAATGACATTGCTGAACGTGGTGTCAAGATGATGAGCGACTTTGAAAATGTCATAACAACAGATGCCAAGCAAAGGGATTATCTCCTTCAAGCTGTGGAGTTCAACAGACGCCGCTTTGACAGCTTCAAGAAACAAACTCTCAACAACCGACTGTGTAAATGTCATTATGAAATTAATCATCATGTAATGCTTTCACTCCTTGATCGATTAGACTTGTGACAAAATGTTAATCTCAAATTTGTGTCATGAATAAGGCGCCTTGTCTGCCTTGAGTGTGAGAAAACGAATTTTGTAATATTTCTGAAATTTGTATGTACCAATGTGCCATTTCTTGTTCCAAGACTATCATAATTGTATAAGTTAGAAAGAGGATTAAAAACACTTTAATTTGGTGCCCATTTTGTTGCTCTATCTTGTTTAGATAAAAAGTTATAGTGCAAAACATGATTCAAGGGACCCCGGAACTGGTGCTTTTGGCCGATTTCAAGGCAGAAAACTTAAAGCTCCATGCGGCAATGCTTCCCAACAACCTAGGTCAAAATGGTTGTGATTTTCGGCCTTTTCAGGTCAAAAAGCATGGGAAAAAGTACAGAAACCTATGAAAATAAGAAAAAGTTGATTTTTGAACAGGGCTAGAGGCTCTTACACTGCTCACATACGTACCATGTGACAATCCTTACAATGTTTCACTATATCATCCGCAAACTCGAGACATCCCTTACACAAATCATGATGCCTTCCATATTGTGGGAATTTTCGATTACCAATCTTTGAGGATCGTACCCCAATTAATATTGATAATCCGCGCCCGCCTCTGATCGTGGTTCGAGCGATCTAAATGAGGCCCCAGTCTTGGGCGACTCAAGTACGGGGTGGTTTTTAATTAAATTAACCTAAGGTAGTCTGTCATAAATTAGATTGATAAATTTACAAATTGGAATACTTATCCTTAATAAATATTTTCCAAATTAACGAGGCAACAACTACAGGTAATACGAGAGAAAAACCACCACCAAATACAGAAAAACCTAGTATTGGAACGCCATCAGGTCAACACGATGCTAGTTTATAGCGCAATGTAGATCACTACAAACTATCAACGTGGGCTAACCTATTTTAATTTCAATATCAATACACAACAAAAACTAACGACAAACAAATATTAAATAAACAAATCCTTAACCTAAATAAGTAATTAACAATACAAAATATAAATCAAATTTAAAAACCAATGCGTACAAAAACCGATAAGCTTAAAGGTCTAGTATAGATTTCAAAGGTAGCCTTTCAAACAAATCAAAATAATGTAAATTAAACTGAAAGGACTATCAAACTTAAATTTTGAGAACATGAAGAGTTTAACGAACAAGATCACTATGAGCAAAGAAGTAGGCTGCACGAAGACAGAAAAAGATATATCTTAAATTTTAACCCTCTCGCTCGCCAACCACCGACTGCGCTTATCGGACAGTTTTTAAACACGCCTGGCAGCGTGCTTTGTGTTGCCGGTTTCTATGGTGATGTGGAGGTAGCCCGTAAATAATGTTATAAGAAATATACCTATATATTAGGGTGGGTCTTTGTATCTTAGTGTGAAAAAAAATTTCACAATCGCGCATGGGCAGGGGCTCCAAAACTTGCCTATTCCCTTAAAAATAGCACCATAAAAGTTTCAGGTTTCTACGTTTTAATCTTCCACTGTCCCAAAGACCTTAAAGTTTGGCATTTGTAGGCATGAATTTTCACGTATAGTAGCATATTGGAATGTTTGATCCAGTCACCAGAAATGAAATCGTATTATAAATTTTCAGGTAAGTATGCAACTCTTAGCTGATAAAAGTTATCTGGTATAGCTTTTATCACCCATTTCGAGTTCCACCCGTGCCCACCAACCGCCCAACCATTGGACACGCCGTTAAGTCTAAGCAGTTTTCACTTTGTAATCTTTTTTGGAGTCAAGAACACCCATAAGGGCTTGAGATTCAATCGTTGTCGTGATGAATTCCTCTCTGCGCTTAGCGCCACAAACAGACATTGAGGCTTCAGTTACTAATTTCACACATCGTTCTACAGCTTGAGTGTGACATGGCAATTTTTGCAGAAAGTGGGAAGAACTGAAACCACTTTCGATGAGCGAGACAAGCTCATTGTCATCGATGTGTTTTGTAAATGGAGGCTCTGTTCTTGATGGGTTACCCAGTTGATGAAATTAACAATCTTCAGAATCCTAATTAATTTTTGGAACTTTAAATTGACGCACGTTCCGAGAACGAAGTTTTCTTGATTGCGAGCTGCTACAATCCTGTGTAAAGCCAATTCACAGATTGCAGGCCGTTCATCAGTCATCATCGTAAGCAAAAATGTTTTCAGGATGTGCAAAATATGCGTTTCTTCCAATTACATCGTTAATGATATCTTTCTCTTTGTTTTGCAAGTACCGTGGCATTTAACCAAGAGATGGAAATGCTTTGCTCCATAATTGCAGTAGAGAAAATCTTTAATGTTGAACCACACTGGAGCATATACTGTTCTTACGTAAGTTGCTAATTTGATAAGATTCTCAGATGGATTTTCTGTACTTGTATACAAGCGAAGGATTCTGTTTCCAGTTGTTAGCCATCTAGAATGCGACATAGGACCATCATTCCTCTGTGCTAACTTTTGGGCAATGTCCTAATGACACTGCTTTGCATATTTCATGTAAATATTTTTGATCGTTGCTCAATGTTTAATATAAATTGTTTACTAATAATTGTGAAATTACGATAAAGTATGTTTGTTAGATTGTAATTGTTTAAGATTGGAAGAGTTGGCAATCCTGAACAGAGGCCCAGAGAGCGGACTACCCCCAAAAAGAGGCAGTCATTCAGGCAGAGCCCAGGGTAAGGTGTGGCCATGGCACCTTAGAATTAAATTGTTTGTTTTGTGCCCCTCTCCGACGTAAAATATATAGTAAAATCTCCCACTCGCGTCCCCCAAAATTAATTAAAGCATTTTCGGAATTAAATAGTGTTAACAAGCGTTAAAAAGAGTGTTAATGAACCCCCTTCCCCCTTGCATTAGGCTAACGGTTTTCTGCTAGCTCGGCTACCTACACGCGTTATAAAGTATTGTGGAAACGAGTAAAGAGAGTGTAAAGAGAAATGGAATAGAGAGCAGAAAGTAGAGTAAATAATGAAGTATAATAAATAATAAAACGTATTCACGACAATGACTTTAGCTTATATCAGTTAAAAAAATGATCAACCATAGGTTTCAGTCGCTTAAAACACTTCTTTTTTATGTCCTTTTACGTTTAACGCCACGTGCTGGTATCCACTTCTTCTTCCGGCCAGCCCTCTTCCCATCACCACGCATTTTTCTCTTTGCACCTTTGATGATTTCGTCCCGTGCACGCTTTAAGTGCTTTTTTAGAGCTTCTTTAGGCTTAGTCCCCGCCATTATGTCTTGTACTGTGTTAAGACCTGATTGTAAAGCTTTCCTGCCGAGATATCTGGCACCACTCTTCAGCAAGGGGGCAGCCATACTCAGTATGGTTGAAAAAGTAGATCCAATCCCACTCCCGCGCTGGTATCTCACCCCTCGATAGACTGTGAAAGGCCTACGGGTCATTATATCACAGTGCGACGAAAGTGCAGCTTCACTGTTAAGTTCCCGTCACCGAATGGAAAACTTTCCCCCTCATTCGTTCTTATATATATATTGAGACATTGATTAGTAGGTTAGTTGCGACATTGACATAATGAGGCTTGTCATATGTAATGCTTAAGCTCCTTCCTTTATGATTGGGAATCCTCCCCGCGTGCCTCTAAAATACGCAAATTGCTAACATATTAAGAAAACGTTATTATGACATTTCTAGCCCAACCTCCTATGCGGCGTTAATAGACTGTACAGAGGCGTTTATAATGAGGGAGTAGGGAAAAAAGATGTTGAGAGGTTTTTGCGGGAGCAGGATGCTTATACACTTCATAAGCCGGTGAGAAAAAGGTTTAAAACAGCCAAGACAACAGCAGCCTTGATTGATTCTCTTTGGCAGACGGATTTAACAGACATGCAGAGATATTCAGTGAATAATGGTGGCTATCGCTACATCCTATTCATAATAGATATATTCTTTAGATATTTGTAGATATTTGTGGTTAATTCCCCTGAAACAGTTGCTAAGGCCACCAAAACGCTGATGTTGAAAGAAAACAGGATTCCTGGCTATTTTTGTACGGACATGGGGAAAGAATTTATAGGCCTACTTTTTCAGAGCATGTTGACAGAGTTTAATATCAGTTACTACACTAGCAATTCTATACATAAAGCATCTTTAGCTATCTATATATATATATATATATATATTATATATATATACACAGTATATATATATATATGTATATATATATATAGGAAAAAAATAAGAAAGTTTACATAAAATACTGACCAGAGCGCACATACTATTTCACGAAAAAACAACAAATAGGGCAATAATCGCACCCTTTCACTTATAATTTCATTACATAATAATCCGTACATTACTTTGCTGGACGTTGTTTAGATCACAATCCGCACGCTGACAACGGACTTCTTCAATTTTCAATCGCAGCTCTCCTGCTCACTTCGCTAGAATGCAAGGGATTGCATCAATCAACATGCAACAGGTCAGCACGCTGTAATGGTTCCGCTCTCTTCCAAATGGCGAAAAAAAAAAAACAAGGAGAGACGTCCAATTCTAAAAGGATCAGGGGGGGGGGAAGATATACTGAAAGCGGGACCACGCGCCGGAATTGGACGGAATTTGCAATTCTAGAAGTCGATGAAGAAACTCGCCTTGTCTCATCTCCACTTTTGTCGGTGAACGCTGCTCTTCCTACGTCCAGCTGAAAGACTCTTCCACTGGCAACAATCAAAAGATCATTTCGCCGTAGGCCGTTTCGCAACGAACCTACTGTATGTCTGTATGGACAGTACAGTCTTAGACACCCGTTCAAGCTCTCGTGGCTTGCCTACCGCGTGCTAAAAACACATTTAGCGAAGCATTCGAGCAGCGTGACCAGCTACTGCCCGAAAAATACCAGTAGACCATCTTCGATCGAAACTTTCGTGTGCCAAGGCCCTGCACATTTCAGTTCTCTTCTCTACTCTTCCGAAATCGTCCTGCGCCAAGTCCATACGCATTTCGGTTTCTCTTCTGTCTTCTCTTCCGAAGCCGTCCTGCGCCAAATCTCTGCGCATTTTGGCTTCCTCTTCTCTCCCTTTCTCATCATTGGTGATCGATCACCTATCCGGTCGACTAAACTCAATGGATGGAACTCGGATTCAACTTGGTTGCCTCCAAACCGAGCCTTTCGAAATTTTGAAAAAAAGTTTATTCGAAACGTGTTTCTGTACTGCTTATCATTTCATATTTAATTTACCGAATTTTCTCGACAGTTCATTTCGAAACAACAACTACAAATTTGCTCTGGCCAAATTCACGGAAAAAAAATGACATCTCAAAATTTCGCAAAAATTTAATCACGTCTAGCTACCAATAAGGTCACTTATGGCAGTTACATCGGAGAAGATAAAGTCATAAAACGTACGACACAAAATTGTACAGTATAAATATAAAAGCGTCCATACATAGTAACTGTTAGTATAATTTAAGAAATATTATTGTTCAAACTACCGTCAGAAATCACATCGATACTTTCAAATAAAAAAGACAAAAATGAACCCCAGAAACTTCATGTCATCACTTCCCTGACAATCATGAACCCTCTCGCCCTTTGGGGGGGAGCACACTAAGACGCCACAAAAACGTTACTGACTATCTAGAAGGCTCCATTTCCGAGTGAACACTCGAGCCAATGTTTTTAAATGCGTTAGGAAACCCGACTGAAGCTTTAAACAATAACAATTTTCCAAAACAGTTATTAAAAAGTAAAAAAAAATTAAATATTACTACCGAAATTATTTTAATACAGTAATTCCAACTTGAAACGCTAAATTTCATATGAATCAAACTCGCAATTCACAAATTACATCCGAGAGACAACTCTCTCCAAAAGAAAACCCAGAATGGTTTGCAAATCACAAAAATTCCAGTAATTTATCGTTTCCAAGTGAAACTACAAATTACATCGTTATTTTAGATAAGAACAGACAATATGAACTCACCAATACACGCAACCTACTATGTAAACAAAAAACAAAATCATTGTATAGTAAGAATGTTCGTTTTGTGTTGTAAGCGAGCCTCTATAAAAATATTCCTAATCGAATGAACTGCAGTACATCGAGACATAATTCTGTAATCTTTTCTATGCAAACGCGCGAACTCCAAAAAAACGAACATTTTTCATTTTTAATATCCAAATTAAAATATCAAATCAAAACATCCTTTCTGCAATACAATCTAAATTCCAAATAAAAATTTAGCCATTTTCATTGAACTGGAAGAAAGAAATAAATAAAAATCAGCCTACCTATAAAAATAAAATTGAATGAATCTATAAAACGTAAAGAAACAATATATGAAAAGAATTTTCTACACCAATTTCTGTAATTCAAAAAAAATAATAATATCCAGATTTTGTAAAATATGTGTACCGTAACTCACCTAGGCCCCCAAAATAAAAATAAAATTTACTGCCGCACTTCTTCTTCTTCTTTCTCTTCGCCCGTTCCCGCCTCTATGCGGGGTCGGCGTTTCTGACCAGCCTCCTCCACACAGCCCGGTCCTGGGCTTCTTCCTCCGACAAACCCTTCTCCCTCAAATCGTCCCTCACCTTCTCCATCCACCTTCGCTTCGGTCTGCCTCTCTTTCTCCTGCCATGCACCTCCATATTCATCGTTCTCTTACCCACATAATCTTCGTCCCCTCTCATCACATGTCCATACCATTTCAGTCTACTTTCTTGTATCTTCCTCGAGATTTCTCCAACCTTTGTTGTGCCCCTTATCCTTTCATTCCTTACTCTATCCAACCTTGTCACTCCGCACATCCATCTCAGCATTCCATCTCCGTTACATCTAGTCTTTTCTCATGATCTTTCTTTATAGCCCAAGACTCAGCCCCATACATCATAGCCGGTCTTACCACAGTCTTATACACTTTCCCTTAACCCTTGCGCCTATTCTTCGGTCACACAACACCCCTGAAACTTTCTTCCAATTTTTCCAACCAGATTGCACTCTGTTGTTATTTCTGTGTCCAGCTCACCGTCCTCAGCCACTGTCGATCCCAAGTACGTAAACTTACTTACTCTCTTTAACCTCGCTCCCTCTAAACTAATTTCTGAGTCTTGATTTTCGTAGAACCTCAGGTACTCCGTTTTCTTTCTGCTGATTTTCAACCCTCTGTCTTCAAAAGCCCTCCTCCATTCCTCCAATTTTCTTTCTACTACTTCTCTCCTGTTGCTGCACAGAACAATATCGTCTGCAAAGAGCATACACCAAGGGGATTGATCTTTTATCCCTGGGCCAACACATCCATAATCAAAACAAAAAGGTACGGGCTCAAAGAAGATCCCTGATGTAGACCAACCCTCACGGGGAACCATTCGTTACACCTACACTAGGGTGCATCAAAATCACCAATGACATAGTTTCATTTGTCCCTAAGTTAGAAATGTCCAATGGTTAAGAAAACCTACTATGTGAATTATTTTGGATTTGAATGCCATTTATGGGGTCCACACGGACTTCCTAATGCACACCAACCCCACAGTCATTCTGTGATTTGAGATCCAAACAGTAGAAGTTTAAAAATTTTGTTCACTACAAAAATCAGCCCAAGAACATGTAAGTGATATTTTCTAAAGGTCATATATACTTCTAAAAAGTGATAGAAACTTCTATAAAGTGATAGATACTCTAGGAAGTGGTGGAAAGTTATAGAATATTCTAAAACACTTGCATATCAGATTATACATTGCAGTTCCTTTATGAAATATGATTTTTGTGTTTATGTTAAATGTTTATGTGCAAGTGTTTATGTTAATGAATTTTGTTTTCTCTTTACAGAATTTTTTTGTGTTCTCTTTACACCTGTCGTGCATTATGGCCAGTTCAGATAGCACAAATGATAAATATGCTGTTAAAACTCGTCAAACTGCTGCCATTTATGGTCTTGGTGCTGGAATCAGCGATGCAGATGCAGAGATAACAGGATCTAGGCTGCCAACATGTGAGCAAGTGTTACGATGCTACATGTTCATCATCAAGAAGTCTACCGTTTAAACCGTACAAAATGGAACAATGCTAAATTTGTCTTGCAAAAAATTATTCCATTTTTCAGAAAGGCAGCATTGCCTGATTACTGAGAGGAAAGCTTTGAAAAAATTATAGCACTATCTGCAAAAAATGCAAAAACTTAGGGAACTTCCAGTGGATCGGCGTTCTTCGCCTTGTGCAGTTGCGAAGCTTAAGAGGATCGAAAAGGAGTTACAAGAAACATTTCAGTTGTGGCCAAGGAATGCTGAGCAACTCATAAAAAATCCTGAAGATCTGGAGTTCTTGCTGTCAATGAAATCAGACAGAGTCGCATCATTTGGAAGCCATGACAAGAAGCTCGCATCAAAAGTCTAAAGAAAGCAGGAAAAGGAAATGATGCAAGCAGAACGACAGCTTAAAGCTCATAAAGAAGCCCAAGCATCTACAAGCAAAGTTCAAATTGAGAACAGTGAGGAAAAACAACAATGATGAAGAGGGCGATATAGAGGATTACAAACCAAAAACACGAAAATCTCGCCAAGGCACTCGTTCAGGAACAACTGCTTTTATAAGTCATGACATACTCAAATCAATCCCATAGGATGGTTTCCCTGTCTACACGCATGAAGATCACACCGGCCAAACAGGCAGCATTTACCAAAGCCATCATTGAGGAATCAGGAGGTGACACAAAAAAGTTTCACACTCATATTCTACCGCCGACAGAGCAAGACGTAAGGTGGTGAAGAGCTTGCATCATCGGTCAAAGAGTCCTGGGTTCCACCACAGTTCCTGTCTCTTCACGGGATTCTAAACTGATGTCAACTCTGTCATACCAAACTAAAGCTGAAGAGAGGCTCACCGTAGCAGTTGGCAATTCCTATGACATCAAACTTCTTGGTGTGCCTTCCTACAAGCCAAATACAGATCAGCCAGCTGGTCAAATCATTGCTAATCTCACTATGGAGCTTCTCCGATCATGGAATTGTGTTGACTCAGTAGTGAACATGACTTTTGACAACAGCTAGTAACACTGGTCATGTGAGTGCTGCATGTGTTAGTCTGCAACAGGACATAGGTCGAGCTTTACTGTGGTCAGCTTGTCGGCATCACGTTGGCGAGGTAATCCTTACACAAGTCTTCAATGATCTGAAAATAGAACCACCAATGTCACCAGAAGTTACCATATTCTGTCGGTTCCGAAAGCATTTTGACACAGTTCCGCACAACAATAATCAGGCACTTAATTTTTTGGATGGTACCTCTTATTCAGATGATGTACAAACCATAATCCATGACTATAGGGCCAGAGCGATTTCATGCGCGCAGTAGTCTGTTGTGAAGCATCAATGTCATGACTACAAAGAATTTTCTGATCTTTGTTTGCTCTACTTGGGTGGGACAAGTAGAGAGTTTTCATTTCGACGTCCTGGTGCTGTACACAAGGCTAGGTGGATGGCCAAGCTTCTCTACTCCATTAAGATGGTGCTGTTGGAGGAGCAGATCAGCTCTCTTCCCTCTGGAACCATTACCACGGAAGCACAACGACCCAAACTGCGTGAGTTTGTCAACTTTGTTGCTTGCTGTACAGCTGGTGGTGGATCACCTGTTCAAGCGCGGTCGAGGCTCCATGGAATGACCTCTGTCTTTACCAAGACATCCTCAGATATGAGAAACTCAGCCCCAGCATATCATCTGGTGCGATAAAAGCCCTCAAGCGTCACCTATGGTACCTGACTGCTGAGATGGTACCTCTTGCGCTCTTTAATGATGCAGTCCCTGAAGCTGAACGCCGCTATCTGGCTAAGAGACTTATAGCAGTAAAGCCAGCACAAGATCAGGCATCTTTACCACAGCATCGATTTGGTACGGGATTTGGGAAACCCAAATTTCCAAACTCCATTTCCAGCACGACAAAGCTTGGCGACTTAATCAAAGAAGATTCATGGTACATTTTCTCTGTTCTGGAACTTGACAGTTCTTTCCTGACTCATAATATCGAAAATTGGCCAGAATTAGCTTCCTTTCAAACGTCCAGAGAACACATCTCGGCAGTTAACGTCGTAAATGATTGTGCTGAGCGTGGGGTGAAGCTAAGTTCTGATTTCTTCATGGCTGCCAGATCAGAACAACATTACCAAAATGTCCTACAAGTTGTTGAATCCGACAGAAAGAAGCTTCCTAATCTTCGAAAGAGGAAAACTAGAGACTAAACTAATTGTTCATGTTCATTTACAGTTCTTGAACATTTTTATTAAAGTAGTGTTCTTTTGACTTTGACTTGCTTGTATCACCAATAATGTATAGTATCAATAATGTAATGTATAAACCAGAATGTAATGTCAGATGTCAGAATGTAATGTAGAAATCAATGTAATGTATCCCTGTTTTGATTATTTAATACATTTTTACTGGTTCTGATATTTTTGCAAACACGGAAACCGGGATATAAAATGTTTAATTTTTGGTCAATTTAACTCCAATACTAAATATTTCATCAATGATGTGGACCCCCTAGATGACCAAATAAATCTTTGAAATTTGGCCATATGTGCTATTTCAGGCATTGGAACACAGTAATCATAGGGACAGATTGAAATAAAACTTTTTGAAATTTCATGGGAAATTTGATGCACCCTAACCTACACTACTCCTAACCTGGGTCCTTGCTCCTTCATACATACTTTGCACCAACCTAACGTACTTCTCCGGCACACCTTTCTCTCTCATACACCTCCAAACCTCCTGGCGTGGCACTCTATCATATGCTTCCTCTAGGTCGATGAAAACCATGTGCAGTCCCTTTTGTCGCTCCCGGTGTTTCTCCATCAACTGCCTCAGTGCAAAAATCGCATCAGTTGTTCCCCTACCTGGCATAAAACCCAACTGCTCTTCCCCCACGGTTGTCTCTTCTCTTAACCTTTTCTCTTATAATCCTTTCCCAAACCTTCATCGTGTGTGACATAAGCTTTATTCCCCTATAATTTCCACAATCCTGGATGTCCCCCTTCTCTTTGTAGATAGGTACGAGTGTACTATCCCCCTACTCCTCCGGCATTTCCTCTTGTTCATATATCTTCTGCATCAGATCCCACAATAGATCTATGCCCTCATCTCCCAAACAATTCCACGCCTCCACTGGTATCCCATCCGGTCCCAATGCCTTCCCCTTCTTCATTCCTTTCAACGCCACCTTCACCTCCTCCCTACTCACTCCTGAAGTTAACCCTTGATTTGGGACACCATCTTCAAAAATAACCCTTGGGTTTTCCTCATTTAACAGATGTTCAAAATAACTCTTCCATCTATCCATGATTTTATCCTGATCCTTTAAGACCACTCCCTGCCCATCCTTTACCTGTTTAATTTGAGTAAAATCTTTACTCGCCTTATCCCTAGCCTTCGCTATTCTAAGGATCTTTCTCCCGCCGGTGTCTCCAACTCTTTATATACTTCATCCATCGCCTGCGCCTTGGCTCTTGCCACTCCCTTCTTCGCCTCCTTTTTCGCCTGCCTATAGCTTTCTCTATCCTCTTGTCTACCAGATGTGTCCCACTTCTTTTTAGCATCTTTCTTCCTTTTAATCACCTCCTGAACCTCTTCATTCCACCACCACGTCTCTTTATCTTCAGGGGGTCTTCTACCTGATGTTTTGCCCAGTACTTCCTCACCAACTCTCAATATCACCCGGCTGTTCTCCTCCCCCATTCTTGTACACTCTCCAACGACCTTACTTCTTCCAAAACCTTCTCCTCAAATTTCCTTTTCTGGTCTTCTTTCTTCAGTCCCCACCACTTTATCCTAGGTGTCACCTGTTCTTGCCTTCTTTTCCTACCACTCTTAAACGACCAATCCATTACCAGGATTCTATGTTGCGCCGCCACGCTTTCCCCGTTTATGACTTTGCAGTTCTTAACTTCTTCCAAATGGGATCTCCTGCACATTAGAAAGTCTATCTGGCTTTCTCTTCCTCCGCTCCTATAGGTCACAAACTGGTTACCTATAATTAATAAATTCAATGTTACGCGTGGAAAGAACAATTTAGAATTTAATGCATAACATTTGTGCTTAATGAAAAATCCTATGATTATTTATGTTAAACCAATTAAAATTTTGCTAAATAACTCTCTAAGAATTTAATACTCAACAGACATATACCGTAGTGATGGTCAATATCCGAACAATATTTAACGATAGGCCTACAAGAAATCTTTCTTTAGTACAATACAATAGATAGCCAGTTTACAAAATATCAGTCGGAATTGTCGTGAAAATGAACGAAAGGAACGGAAAAAATAGATAAATCAGCCTACCTACCAAATTTTATGAGTATATAAATATATATAACTAATATATACATATAAGTTAATATGTAAGTATATAATTAATGAGTATATGAAAAACAAAAACAAAAAAAACAAATGAATTTATCGAAAATTTCACGACACAATTTCTCTATTTCAGTTAAACCAATTTAGCTTATTTAACTTATATTTAGCTTATACGGCCAGCCTATAATCTGAAAACTTCCGAATTAGACCCAGTATGAATTATGTTTAAGATTACTTTTCGACTGTCAATTAAAATGTAACTTAATCCTATTTAGCGCGAAGCGAAGCAAAAAGCCCGTAAACCTACATAAACAATAAAATAAGCCTATCATTATATACACCCAATCGAAAAATAATCTTCAAAAATCTACTAATGAATCCCGGAAACTTTAATCACATGTTCATGAAATGTCTTACAATGCTATATATGTATATATACCTAGAAATGCGGTACAAATTTTCGCTCAAACATTTTTAAAGGACTGTATAAAATGCGTATCACACTGTATTTAAACTAACATAATTCACTTTCATACAAATTCAGTGTAAATTTTTTTATATTAATCGTTATTATTGTATTATTTTCACAATTATTACTAATTCCAACAGTTTAAACACAAAAAAGACACAAACGTAGGTAGGTTTGAGGACAGGAGAAAAAGTGAACGAAATAAAGTGAAAAGAATGAGTCATCGGAGCAACGAACAATTTGAAATATCTCTTTCCGACGGGCCGAACGAAAGCTAACGAAATAGGAAACAAACGACTCTGAAATTTAATGTCAGACTCAAATGTTTTGACTCCAACGGAAAACCGACTCCGCAACGACTAAAAGAAGTTTTGAGTCTCTAGACTCCATCTCAAACAACAAATTTTGACGCGCGAAAATTTTTGAAGCGACGCGACTCAGAATAATTTGGAAAATAATGGGCGCCATTTTGAATTTATATTTACAATGAATTTTTGCTTAATTTGATAAATACTCTAAAACGGGTAGTGAAACAGAATATCTACTAATTGTCTTTATACGGAGAACGTGAAAACGATCGTGATTAGTCGAAAGAACACACGCACAAATTTTGAATTCCTATTTATCAGACACGAAAAAATATTGCATAAACCTATTTTAACAACGGAGTGCATGGGTTCGTATTATTAAATTGATAATTTAATAAGGTTAACTGCCACCAAAAATGTCGTGAATACGTTTTATTATTTATTATACTTCATTATTTACTCTACTTTCTGCTCTCTATTGCATTTCTCTTTACACTCTCTTTACTCGTTTCCACAATACTTTATAACGCGTGGTAGGTAGCCGAGCTAGCAGAAAACCGTTAGCCTAATGCAAGGGGGAAGGGGGTTCATTAACACTCTTTTTAACGCTTGTTAACACTTTAATTCCGAAAATACTTTAATTAATTTGGGGAGACGCGAGTGGGAGATTTTACTATAATATTTTACGTCGGAGAGGGGCACAAAACAAACAATTTAATTCTAAGGTGCCATGGCCACACCTTACCCTACGGCTCTGCCTGAATGACTGCCTCTTTTGGGGGGTAGTCCGCTCTCTGGGCCTCTGTTCAGGATTGCCACCTCTTCCAATTTTAAACAATTACTGTACAATCTAACAAACATACTTTATCGTAATTTCACAATTATTAGTAAACAATTTATATTAAACATTATAATCTTAATTAAACAAAAATTAATATTCTTAACTAGGCATTACTACATCATTCCTTTCATGAATCACAGGTTGTTTACTACTTGTCGAGAAGTGCCACTATTTCTGGCTCGCCATCACGCGTTTCATCCATGTGTGTAGTTCACAATGTTGTAAATCGGAGCTGTCCCTTTTTGACATGCCTCCCAACTCGTTTCATTGAGCACAGTGACTTTATTACAATTAATCCGTTAAACGCCATTAGCTCACCGAGTTCTCCTATAGAGTTCGTGATCTCTAGCTCAGGCCCTTACTTTTTTTATACAACCTGTGTGCACATGTACGCTAAACTACGAATAGCACATTCAGATGGAACGGATTGCGAAGACAAATACGTTTTATTCCCAGAAACAAACTTTCTACACTCCATATTCAGTCAGTGTGACGTGTATTTAAATCAGGTCAACATTTCGGCAGGAACTCGTTACTGTCACCTATGAGCCTATCTGGAAAATGTCCTCAACTTTTCAAAAGAAGTGAAGGACACCTTACTGCCGAGGGTTATTATCAAGCTAAAGATGAACGCTGTATAAAGGACGTTTAAAAATTCTAAAAGATATATGAATGCTTCGGGCGCCTACACACAGATTTCACATTCCAGAAGCTGCTTATGAATGGGGGTCAATATGAAAATAAAGCTCACTCGTACGAATCCTGAGATTTTTTAAATCTGGGGGCTTACCAAGAAGAGAGCTCAAAGCCTGTGGTGATTCATGTTATGGAGACATATCTCAGCATGCGCCAAGTGAAATTAAGCTCGGCTAAACAAATAGAAATTGAAAAAAAATTTAGTTCACGCCACAGTAAAATACCCAATTAACAGAGTACAGATCAAACTATATACGGTGTCCTCTGGGCTAACATCGAAGCAGATAGAAAACGTCGCCCTTGCATCTCTACCTAAAAGGTTAATTGGAATGCAGGAACACGTTTCTGTGAATGGTAAATATGAAAAGAACGCCTTTAATTTCGAAAATTTCGGCCTTAAGAATATAACCCTATACGTGAATAGAGTCGCCTTCAGGGGAACATTAGAAATGGATTACTCAACAGAAGCCGTGTTCCCGCTTTGCTCGAGAGATTATAGTAATCTTGCACATATTGCAGGCACTTGCAACGAATTAGGAATCGGCGTAGCACAGAAGGAATTCATCGAACAGGTTAACCTCTACCCGTTTGACATCACCCCTGACTTATCTGCTAGTATAAACACACACTTAAGTCCACAGCAGAGTGGAAACATCTCGGTTAGATAGGAATTCGCCCAGCCGCTAGACGCCCCTATTAGTGTACTAGTATACCTCGAATCACAAGCCCTAATAGAGATCGATAGGTTTAGAGGCGTAGTCAGACTTTTAAAATGGACACGAATACACTCCAGAGAGTAATGAATAGTGACCGAATCACACGTTCCAAATTTGTCGGTGTGTTTGAGAAGAATGAAATGCTGAAGCTCCCAGCTACGAGACACTGCGGCGCACTCATTCTAAATACGGATGTTTTAAAAATAGTGAGCGAATATGCTATTTTAATTCACTGAGGATCCATCCTTTGAATGACGCTATTATAAAATTTCTCGAGCAATTGCAAATTCCCCAAATTGTCTGGAACCCTTATCAATTCCAGGGCTACTATAGCAATACTTGCGGCATGTACTGCCTTTCATTTCTCATGCATATGGCCTGCGGGAACGAATTTACAAATTTTTAAAAATTATTCGATTTGTGCGACACCCAACGGAATGATGAAATGGTATGCAAGTTTTACGCGTGTATAATTGTTACTTCATCAATTGTAACAATATTGTGTAAAATTATAAAATGTGCCCAATAATAGTTTGTGTAGCGTTTAAGGACAAGGCTTATGCTCTGTAGCTTATTTAAAAATGTAATGGATGCTGATTCTGTAAATAAATTAAGTTGGATATATATATAATGTATAAAAAAATTGATACCAATGTCACTCCTATATGTGTGAGAAACAATGAAAACGTGTTATATACAGTAAACGCTATTATGTATTAATTTATAAAACAATCCTCAGTTTTACCATTAAATAAAATGTTGAAAGTACAAGGCTTATTTTTATCGCGAAACACACAAAAAGAAAACACATTATTTCTTCGACGACCTGGCATTCGTTGGATCGAGCGTCCAGTAAAACTTCAACCCCCATGCTCAAATCTTCGTCAGCTATTTGGGTTTCTTCAAAGCTAGTACGAAAAGTTTCTATAACACGATCAAGTTCCGACCGGGTCCTTTAAGAAAAAAAAGGCGCGGTTCTCGGCAAATTTTGAAATTATTTTTTGGTCAGTTCATACATTTTTTGAAGAAAGTCTACAGACATCTGGATTATGATATAATTTAATACTTAAAAGTAGAAATTTTAGGTGAATTTGATGCAAATATATCATACTAGAGACGCTTAAACAGCCAGGGTACCCGGTGCGTATATATATATATAAAATAGCTGTACCCATTCTTTAAAATAATTATAAAAATTTCGTCTATTTATCATTCAATTACAATTTGATTATAAGATTTTCGTATCCATTTGCAATAAGTATTTTATAGCTCACGAGTTTTATAATTAATAACTAAAATATATAGTTATATATGATAATGAAAAAAAAATAAACCACTTCGTATTGTTCACCCGTACGCGAATCAGTTATGTGAGTTTGTCCAAAATGCTTTGCTTGATAACCACATCTAGCAAGTATAATTTATAAAAATTAATAACAGACGCCTAGGTTTATTGACAATATACATATTTTGGGTGAATTTATTGCAATTTATCATAATAGAAACGCTTAAATAGCCAAGGTACCCGATCAAATAATGGTTAGGTTAATTAACAATATACATATTTAGGTGAATGTGATGCAAATATATAGAGACGCTAAAACCCAGGGTACCCGATCAAATAATGGTTAGGTTAATTAACAATACACGTTTTAGGTGTTTGATGCAAATATAAGACGCTTAAACTGCCAGGGTACCCCATCAAATAATGGTTAGGTTAATTAACAATA
>JAJOZX010001060.1:95000-165000 GCA_023014485.1 Bathynomus jamesi | reverse complement strand
GCACCCGACGCCAGGCGAAGGCCTCAGTGGAGAAGAGGATCCAGCATACGGAGTGCCGGAGAGGAGGCGGAGCTGTAGACCACACAGCAGTAGTCGATGCGGGATTGCACCAGGGAGGTGTACAGGCGCAGCAGAGTACGCCTGTCCGCCCCTGAGGTCATGTGGGACAGGTGACTCAAGAGGGAGAGGGTGCGGCGAGATGATTGCCGCAACCGCCTAAGGTGTGGAACCCAACCGAAAAATTCGTCGAGGGTCACCCAGGAATCGAACGGATGGGACGAGGGGAAGAGGAGTGCCGGCAAGGGTAAGGGCGAAGGTATGCGACAGACGGAAGCGCCGAGGACGGAAAAGCATACTGGAAGACTTAGAGGGTGAGAAAGCATAGCCAACCGAGGACGCCCAGCGAACCACCGCGTTGATGGCTAGCTGGAGTCGACGTTCAGCCAAAGACGGGAGGCGGCCAGAGCAATAGATAGCCAGGTCATCGGCATAGAGGGAGCTACGAACGGAAGTAGGCAGGACCGTAGCGACTGTGTTCATCACTAGTGAGAAACACAGGACGCTAAGGACACTACCCTGAGGGACACCCTCCTCCAACGGAAAGCGGTCAGAGAGGGTAGAACCGATGCGGACGCGGAAAGAACGGGCGGACAAGAAGTTATAAATAAAGGAGGGGAGAAAGCCTACGAAACCCAGGGAGCGTAAGCAGTCAAAGACCGCGCTCCGCCGGGTAGTATCGTAGGCCTTCTGGAGGTCGAAAAGACGGCGAGTACAAATTGACGCCGGGAGAAAGCCTCCTGCACGTCGTGGCTAAGGAGGAGGAGGGGGTCGGTGGTAGACCGGAAGCGCCGGAAACCAGCCTGGGTAGCAGGGTATTGGTCACTCGCCTCCAGGGTAAGGGACAGCCGCGAGGCGACCATCGCCTCCATAACCTTGCAGGCGCAGCATGTCAGGGAAATGGGGCGATAGTTCGACGGGAGTGAGGGGTCTTTATCGGGCTTCGGGATGGGGACGACGATGGACTCACGCCACCGGTCCGGGAATGAACCCTCCAACCAAATCCGGTTATAGAGGTCCAGTAAAAAGCTGAGAGCAGAGGGGTGGAGGTGCCGTAACAAGTCATAGGGGATATTATCGGGGCCGGGGGCGGAGGGCCTCCCGAAGCTCCGTCATGCGGAAGAGGTGATTATAGGGATCATCCCTATGAGGTGGAAAATCCGGTGGGTCGCGGCGGGAGTGGGGGGAATCGGAACTGGAGATGGCTGCGAAGTGCGCCGCGAGTGCGTTCGCGACGGCCTCCGGATCGGATACGAACTCGTCGTCCCCGACCCGAAGCACGGGGGTCGAGGGGGGACACGGGTCCCCTCAAAACTACGCACCTTGCGCCAAACAGTCGAGGGGGCAGTCGAGGAGGAGATCCCGGACACGTAACTCCGCCAGGAGGTACGCCGGGCTAGTTTCAGGACCCGACGGTCACTGCCTTCAGGCGCTGAAACGCTATCTTGTGCTCCAGCTGGCGGGTCCGGTAGAAGCGGCGGCCGGCACGGCGCCGCTCCTGAACGGGCATGGGAGCACTCTGGGGTCCACCTGGGACGCTTCGCGGCCTGGGGGAGCCAGAGGTACGGGGAATGCAAACTGGCGGCAGCCGAGAGGATCTTACTCTCGAGGAAGGCGAGGGCCTCACTAACGGAGGGAAAGGCAGGAATGATGGCGAGATCGCCGTGCCCCTCGCGTATGAGGCCCAGTATGCTCGGGCGAACAGCCAGCGCGGGGCGGACAGAGGTGGGGGGGGGAGGAGACGGGTCGGGGGTAAGACCACACTGGGAAATGGTCACTGCCGGAAGAATCCGGCAGGACCTCCCAGGTGAAACTCCGTCACGATTTCGAGGAAACCAGGGAAAGTCGATACAGGTGAAACTGTCGTGGGGCCGAGTGAAGACAGGTTGGGGAGCCAATCGTTCAGAAAGGTGAACTCGAGCTCTGTCCATAAGGGAGAGAAGGGTCCCAGAGAGAAAGGTGGAGCAAACGTCCCCCAGGCCGGGTCCCGACTGTTGAAGTCCCCGAGAATCAGGAAAGGGCGGGGAAGCTGAGAATTAGGTCACGGAGAGAATCGGGTGGAGGGCGTACGTTTAGGGAGAGGTAAAGAGAGCAGACCGTGAGCTGGCGCCCCAAAGAAAGGTGCACGGCCACAGTTGCAGGACTGTACGGAGCGGGAGGGGGCGAAAAGGGGACGGAGCGGTGCACGAAGAACCGCGGAGCCCCCCCTACCCGCCCCATCGAGAGGCGGGAAGGAGCCCGCAGTAGCCGGACACTCGAGGGAGGGGGAACGGGATCCCCAGAATCGTCTCCTGAAGGCAGAAAACACGCCGGACACCTGGAGGCCAGGAGAGAGGGAGACTCTCGAGGCCTACCAGGAAGCCCGCGGATGTCCACTGCAGGGCGAGGTATAGGGAGGGGTAGGAAAGTCAGCGAAAAGGATGTTATGGGGTGGGTGGGCCGATCGGGCGGCCCCGAGATTAAAAAGGGGACTGGAAAGCCCGAGGTCCAACGGGGGACGCCGGAACGAGGGCGAAGGCGAGGGTCACCCCGACGAGGGGGCGATGTGGAACCAGACGCCCGGCAAGTCCTCCAGAAGAGGAGTCTCCCGGACGTCCGGGGGAAGAGCGAATGCAGAGAAGGGATGTGAGGGGTACCCAGAAGGCCCCTCCCTTCACCGGAGGTGCAGGGGAGGCAGGACTACGAGGGGAGTGGGAAAATATACCTCACCCGGAAGCATAGGGCAGTCGAGGAGAGAGATGGGGCGGGTCGAAGCGCGGGGGCGTGCACGTCCCACCCACGCCGACCAGGCGGGCGAGTTCCCCCTCCATGGGTCCATCGCCGGGCCGGAGTAGGTGTATCTCAGCCCCCACCACGAGGGCCGTCGGGGACCCCAGGGGGGAGCGTGCATAAACGGTTGCGCAGTGGGGACGGTGAGGACACCGGGGCGGTAGGGCGAAGGGGGCGTTTATGTTTGGGAGAGGAAGGTGATGCGAGGCCTATGGCCTCGAACCTTTCGGGTCCACTACTGGCGCGGCGCTTGCGGCCCTTACCCCTCCGTCGTGCAGCCCGCATGGGTGACGGCGGGTCACAGTCCGGAATGGGGGTGGCTGAAGGCGCCGGTGGAGAGGGCGTAGAAGGGGCAGGGGGGGTTTGCCGACGAAGCATCGGCGATCGCGGGGGAACACGTGGGGACGCGCTAGTAGTACGGGGAGCCGCGGTGGGAGTCCGCTGGGCGGCAGAGGATGGACAGGGAGTAGCGGACACGGTGGGCGGAGGCACGATGGGAATCGCCGGTGAGGACGGGCTCTGGGCCGGCGGCGGCCGGGAACGGAGAGCCTCGGCATACGAGGCACCACGCCGGGCCTCGTGGCCACGCAACCGGTCCCGCGCATCCCGAGCGCTGAGAAACTTGATGAACAGAGGGCCCGAACTTCCCTCTCAAAGAGGAAGGACGGGCAAGAGCGGGAGGAAGCAGGGTTGTGGTCCATGGCAGTTGGTGCAGGAAGGAGAGCAGTACAGGGCAAAGGGTGGGGAGGGCCGCCGCAGCGGGACACACAAAACGGGGCTGGCTGACGGCAGGAACTGCTCACGTGGCCAAACCTATTGCACTGAAAACAGCGCGTAGGATCTGGCACGTATGATCGAACCGAGAATTCGCACGCTCGGTCTCTCACCAAAGGCCCCAGAATACCGAAACGGGGGGCACCAGTGAGTCGAACGTGAGGAGCAGGCGAGGAGAAGGAGCGGATGGGGATCGCGATTGTCGGGAAAGCGATATTACTCTCACAACCACCCTGGGAGGCGAGGTCAGTCTGGAGGTCTTCCACCGGGATAGGTAGAAAGACGAGGCGGCGTAGATTGTGCCCTGGGCACTGATTGAGACGGGGGGTGGGGGGACACCCGTGATCCCGCAGCCCAGGAACATTGGGGATAGCGAGCAGAGAGGAGGTTTCGCAGAGGAACGCGACCTTATCAGAATGGAGCCATCCCTCTGAGGCCGAAGGTCTAAACGAGCCGTCCCCGTCACCCCATGGACGCTCGAAGAGGCGTTCGTGGTTAGTGGGGAGGGGCTTGGAGGAGGAGGGGCGGAGGACGAGGAACTTGTCCCACCGTCCTAAGGCCGAGCGAAGCCGTCGGGCCAAACACACCGGTATTCGAGGGGACGGGAAGACGAAAAAGTCGGACGGCGACGTCGGGTCCCCACGTCCCCCAGGGGCCGAGGAGGCCGGGGGCGATGAGGCCCGACCGGAGTGGGAGGCGACCGGGGCCGCAGGCTTCCCATCTGAGGCAACGAAAGCAGGTGGGTCCCTATCGGGACGTGGAATATGGGGGATCCAGGGGTCGGGGGGTCCACTGCAGGTCCAATCCGCCGCTGGCGGGGGTCGGGCAGCGGCGCCCACTAGCCTGGGGAAGAGAGGGAGAGGAGGCGTCGGCCAGAAGAGCAGAGGGGTGGGCGAGGGCTTGCCGACTGCCCTTACCAGACCCAGGGTCCAAAGAGGTAGTCAGAGGGAGGTCAGGTCACAAGCCGGGTCGTCAACATGTCCATTAGATTTGTAAATGTTTCCATAAAAAAATGTTATTTGTTTCGCGCCCGGGGCCGCGGGGAACCGATTACCCGGGGCCCAAGGGGACCAAGCGCATGCCTGCGGGGATGGTGCCTCGTCCCCATTGTAGGTACCCCGTTTCAAAAGGGGCCCTTGCAGCGTCGAAAGTTCTCCCCCTCCGGCAGCAAAGACCAAGGCCCCCCAGGGTCCCAGGCCCGGGCACACCTACCAGCCAACTAGTCTGGCCCCAGCCATGGGGGCGAGACCCCCAGCGACCAGCCCCGGCAGTCCACGGGGCGCGCGAAGTGTCGGACCGAGAGGCAGAAGAAACAGAGGGGGCAAGGAAGAGGGGAAAGAGGGGAAGACAGGAAAGAGGGGGCTGTAGGATAGCAGGGTATGCTAAAAGTCTACTTCGCAACCGGGCGGGGGACCCGGCAGGGCCCCCAGCCGCGGCTGACCCCCCTCGCCACATGGAGGCAGGAGCCGCGGGCGATCCACCCCAGAAAGACCGCCCGCGGGGAGGGGGATATATATATATATATATATATATATATTATATATATATATATATATACACACACACACAGTATATATATACAGGGTGGGCGGAAAGTAGCTCCCTATTTTGGATTGGTAAAAAACATGTAATATTATCCATTTATTTCAGAAAGAAATAATATGAAGAGGTAGGCATACATGGTAGGTTTTCTCTAAAATTCATGTGGGCTCCAACTCTTTCCACCAGCTTCTGGAGCCGCCCAGGGAATGGCGTCCACTGACTTTAGCAGGAACTCCGGCGGGATGGAGGACATGACTTCCCGAATTCGGTCTTCCAGTTCTTCCCAATGTCCTCGGTTTGGTGCGGTAGACTTCTTCCTTTACCCACCCCAAAGATCTGATATTTATGCAAGATGGCGCCCCTCCGCACTTCGCTCTTGTTGTCCGTGAGTGGCTGGATGCCCACTTCCCTGGGCGTTGGATGGGTCGTCGTGGTCCACATCAATGGCCAGCCAGGAGCCCCGACTTGACACCGTGCGACTTCTCTCTTTGGGGTGGGTAAAGGAAGAAGTCTACCGCACCAAACCGAGGACATTGGAAGAACTGGAGGACCGAATTCTGGAAGTCATGTCCCTCCATCCCGCCGGAGTTCCTGCTAAAGTCAGTGGACGCCATTCCTGGGCGGCTCCAGAAGCTGTGGAAAGAGTTGGAGCCCACATTGAATTTTAGAGAAAACCTACCATGTATGCCTACCTTTTCATATTATTTCTTCTGAAATAAATGGATAATATACGTATTTTTTTACCAATCCAAAATAGGGAGCTACTTTCCGCCCACCCTGTATATATATATATATATATATATATATATATATATATATATATATATATATATATAATATATATATATATTACACAGTATATATATATATATATATATATATATATATATACAGTATATATATATATTATATCTAATATATATATATATAATATATATATATATAATATATAGATATATATTACTAGCTGAGGTACCCGGCGTTGCCCGGGATAAATTTCACATTGCTGTTGCATGTCGTTCACGGTCAGCTTCAAGGCGTGATTGTCTTTCTTGCAGTGTTTCTCTTGCTCTGGTAGCTGCTACACTTTCTCGGACAGCTTCAAGACGTGATTGCCTTTCTTGGAGGTTTTTCTCTTGCTCTGGCTGTTGCATGTCGTTCACGGTCAACTTCAGGCGTGACTGTCTTTCTTGTGAGCTTTCCTGCTTCCGGGCTTCTTTATTTTTTCTGGCTGCTGATGTAGATCTGCCCAAACTTGCCCGTTTTCTTTGGTGGCATGGTAAAGTTGTTGGGATTTTCAAAAACTGCAAAAAAAACATTGCCACATTAACTTCCTGTAACTATTCGCACAACAGACAAACAGACAGGCTGACCGACTGTGTTGACATTCTTCATCCCATAAGAGGTTCCCGTGCCAAATTTGGTAGCTCTAGGTCAAACGGTTTGAAGTAGTCCTAAAAATAATTATATGTGAAGCTCAAGATTTTCATGACTGTTCTTTTCTATAGTTTTATTGACCAAATAATTAGTCATGAAAATGTTAAGATTCAGAAATCTTGACACAATGTGAGGCTCAAAATTTTCACGACTGCGTTCTTTTCTGTAGTTTAATCGCGGTGCTGGGGCCTTCGGGCCCAGTAATTTTAATTATTTAATTTATTAACATTCTTCATCCCATAAGAGGTTCCCGTGCTAAATTTGGTAGCTCTAGGTCAAACGGTTTGCGCTTGCATAAAGGACAGACAAACAGACAGGCGAAAATATATAATACAGTGCCCGCGAAAAGTATCCGATCACCCTTGAAATTTGTATTTTTTACATAAAAAACAATGTTTAAATGTATACTAACCTTATATTAGTATTTTGTCATCTGTCCTTTGGTTTTGGATGACTTGTTCTAGACGTTTTGGCATGGATTTAATCAAGTTTTGACAAACTTCCACTGATATTTCCTTGCACCATACCTTTTTGATGGCCTCTTGTAATTTTTCGACTGAGCCAGTGTCGTGGCATTCAACCTTATTTTTTTATTATTAGCCACAGATTTTCTATCGGATTGAGATCTGGACTATTACCAGGCCAATCCAAAATATCAAATTTATTGTCAGTAATCCATTTTGTCACTATTTTGGCCCTGTGACATGGTGCACCATCATGCATGTATGTTTTTGTCCTTTGGATTGCCATTGCCATTGGAAGTTTATCCTGTAGCATTGCTAAATACCGTGCACCATTCATAGTTGTGTTCTTCGGAAGAAAATATAAGTTTCCACGCCCATAGTAACCGAAACAACCCCAAACCATCACACTTGGAGGGGTTTCATTGTCTTTAGGGTGTATTTAGGGTCCATCCTATTTGAGCCAATAGGCCGGCGAACCTTTTTTGGACAACTTCTGAATGTCAAAAAATGTCGACTTCATCGCTAAATAAAACCTTCTTCCAGTCATCAACAGTCCAATGAATGTATTTTTTACAAAATGCGACACGTTTTTTACGCATTTTTTCATTAATGAACGGTTTCTTAACAGCATGGCGTAGATGGTAATCCGAGTTCTTTTTGGAGCCGCTCCTGGATAGTTCGTTCAGAAACACCAGATAACAAATTATTCATATTAAATTTTATTTCTTTCGCAGTTATTGTTGGGTTTTTTCAATACTAAAACGTTTCATAAGTTTTGTCTGTTCGCGAATTTGTTTTTCTCGGTCTGCAAGATCGTTTTTTAGGGACTGGCGTGGTTAGGCCACCATTGTTCTTAGCCCGTGAAACCATAAATTACGGTACTTTGGGATATGTTTAATTCCTTAGCTATCTGTCTCTGTGATTTCCCACATGCATGCAAAGCAACAATAGCACCTCGACAATCACTCTTAAGTTGTTTTTTAGCACACATATATAAATTTTTATTTACACACTTTCTGTAAAAAAAAAAAAAAAATATCAAGAAATTTACACAAACAGTGAAATCTGACAAATTTGAGACACAGCCACCCGCAACGAAGGCTACCAGAACACTAATTTGAGAATGCGTTGGATAGCTCTCATATCAGCGAGCAACCTCAAAGTTATCAGATGTCGCTAGAACAAATAGAAAGTGAATTACGTGTCTCTGAATATCAAGGGAAAATATTGTATTTTCTTGAGTGATCGGATACTTTTCGCGGGCACTGTAGATATATATATATTAGCCACGACGTAGCCCTAGAACATTAACGGCATCCAATTTAGATTCCGTTAATGTTCTACGGCTACGTCGTGGCCAATGTCGTAACACTGCTTCCCGCTCAGAGAAGTTAAGCGATATTGGATTTGAGTTGTAGTTATATGGGAGAACGTCCTCCGCATCCAGGTGATGTAGCGACCCGGGGTTCGGAAACCGCGTGAAGCTGTAAGTCTCCTCGGTCGGATGACCTTAGATGTTGCAAAGGATGTTAAACAACCCATCACTACGTTAATGTTCTGTTAAACTAACTGTTAACCGTCACGGCCTTTGATAATGACACGACACCGTTATTAATACTTTAACAAGGCATTATAAATTCAATACCTATTAGGCTATTACGTCTTTATATTAAAGCCATTTAAGGTTAACATTAATGCTCCTTTCTTCTTCTATCCTAACTTACATAACCGAAATGAGAATAGTCTTAAGGGAGAATCTCAACTGAAAAGAATAATGGACAGCTTCTTATCATAAATTCTCATGTCAATAATCGCGTTTGGATCGTAAATGAAAATGGAAATGACAGTAAGTCTGAGATAATACCATTCACAGTATTCGAAACTTGCATAATTCATGATCTACCGTCTAGTTTAGTTTCGATATTATTAAAGGAGCGTTTACTATAATGTTTAAACTTAGAAATGTGGTCCCTAAACAGGTTTTATTGACTTTATCATACGCTTGTTCTTCCTTATATGACGTACTGCACCCTTGTTTGGGAAACTCTGCTAATAACGCATTAAACGATATATTTGTCATCCAAAAGAGAGCAATAAGGTTATTATCTGATGTTGATTTCCTTGATTACTCTAGTGCATTATTTAAAGAGCTAAAACTACTAAAGCTCAATGATGTAATCAAACTGGCACATTTTATTTTTATTTACGAGTGTAAGAATAAAATCATTAACTTACAATGGGTAAATAGATATTTTGTAACTCATCAAAAAATCCACTCGTATCAGACCAGAAATGATCAAAGCATATTATACCACAATTTAGATTGTCTTCATCTCAAAAAACTACCCATTTTCATTGGACTGAAATTATGGAATCATTTAAATGCTGATATGAAAAAATATTGTGAATGCAAATTCGGTTAAAACCAAGTTGAAATCTCGATTAATAATGGCATACTAATAAAAATCTAGGATTAATGTACATTACTATTGTTTATTCATTTCTCGTGTGTAATCTAGGATTAAAGACACATTACTCGTGACTGTTCAGTTTTTATCTCTCATGTATAATGTTGATTTCTTTGTATGGTATTGGTATAATACCTTCAATAATGACCTTGCATTTGTCATATCGATAATGATAATTTAAGATTAATACATACTTTAACTATTCATAATATTTATTTATTTGTTATTATTAATAATAATAACTATTTTATTTTTAATAATGGCCCAGTAAAGCCTAAAGCTTAAGGGCCAAATTAAATAAAATAAATAGTCCAGCTTCACAATTATTTATGTCATTGTAAATTGTAAAACCAATGTATTTATTTTATTATTTATAAAGATTATTCAATTCAAAAAAAATCAAGAGCGCTCGTAGCTTTGTGGGTAACACCGTTTCCCTTTAATCGAAGTGAGGACTCTCAGGTCGGGGGTTGGAATCTCGATAACAATAATGATAATCCAGTTAACGCAATGGGTCGCTTTAGTTGGCCTTAGCGCTGTGCCAGATTTCGGCTCTCCTGACTGATTACTATTATTAGCATACTCCCGTACCACATTATTTGCATATTTCTTTGAAATCGATTAATTAAAGTCAGTTTTAGGAGATCCTGAAAACTTTGTATTTCTTTACACCTTTAACCCTCAAAACAATAAGATAATTACTAAACTTTAAGATTAAAAGTTACATTTTTAAAACTAGTTTAAAGATTCTTATTATTAGTTTATAGTCAGTTAAAATGTGCCATTTAAAGTATAATAATGATAAGTGTCACAGCAAATTAATTATTTTAGCAAAAATATTTAAACAAAATTGTTTACCAAAATTGTTTATTGTTTACCAGTAAAAGAGGGCTACGTGGTAACACCGCATCTCGTCGATCAGCGAAGTTAAGCGACATTGAGTCTGGAGAGTAGCTGGATAGGGGACCGTTCTTCGTATCCAAATTATGTAGCGACCAGTGGTTTGGGATCTCGCGTAAGCCGTAAGTCCCCTCCATCGTGTGACCTTAGACGTTGCAAAGGAGATTAAACAACCCCCCATTATTACATTATTACCAATTAAATAATTACTTTATAGTATTGCGTGTACACACAAGTGAAACGTAAGAAATACAGAGTACAGTACGAGGGCTTCCCGTTAGAACAGCGAGAATAAGCGACATTGATCCGTTCATTTATTGGATGGGTGACCGTCCTCCGCATTCAGGTGATGTATTAACCCTTAGGTAGTTCAGTTCCCGCGTAAAGGCGTAGGTCCCCTCTATCACATGACATTGTACGTTAGGAAGGAGGTTAAGCCCCAAAACACAATAATAATAATACAAGAATTAAAATACAAGCTAATAGAAAATTAAATAAAAAAATACCTTTAATTATCATCGCCTACATCAATACAACGATATTGGAATTTCTTTCACAAGTTTTTCATGTTTCAAATTTATTGCGCTATAATTAAAGAAAGAAAAAGCTTCTCTTTCTGACTGTACAATCGGTTGAAAAGGTTCTGTCGTGAAACTCCATGTTTCTTACACCAATATTTACCAGTACGAAACATAGCGTTTCTACTATACGAAAAAAAAATTATAGCTCGCATAAAAGATATTTTTTTAGAAGATTTGGTAAATGGTCTTTTGCATAAAACGATACAGAAGAATTCCTAAATTCTAAAAGGTGAATTGTGTATAAGAACTGATTAGAACTGTAATGTAAAAACCGTAAGTAATGTATAAGCTGTATAGAATTATTATTTATCCCCTTGTCTTGTCAGTGCCCGTGTCTCAGAGAGTAACTATGAAGACGCTGATGTCGGAGTTTAGACTCCCGATGCTGCTCGTTACTGATAATAACTCGAGGCGTTAGCGCAATGGGACGAGTTTGTCTAGCCTGAGCGCTATGTCAGTTTGTGGCCCTCCTCATTAATGATTATTATTATTATTATTATTATTATCATCATCATCATCATCATCATATTTGTGGCTGACCCCAATAGACTGTGTGATCAAACGGTGTTTTCTCTATATACTAAATGTGAAATAACTGTCACACAACACGAAGATTAACAATTTTTTCTCAATCTTTTAAAGGCCTCATTTAACAGTTAACATCTTCATGACCAGGGTTGTAAAATTTGATCATACAATTTTACGAGATTTTAGTCCTTATGGTGGAGAATGACATAAGAATAGGAATAAGAATAACATAAAATTGCTTTGATCTTAAACGTAATTCGGGCAAGGAAGGGTTAAAAAGAAATCATTTTTATTTTCATTAGTGTTCTACTTCTGGGTCACTATAAATCTTTGGAGTCGGAGTGGCGTAAAACTTTCCAACCTATGAAGACACCAGATTCCTCCGTTACAACTTCCACATTGTGGGAAGAAAACTAATGAATAATTTACAATTTATTGTTCTATAAATAAATAAATACCAAAAGTAAATTGTGGGTAAACTATAAATGTAGGGCAATATTCTTATTTTTAAGCTATTTATTTAACGCTTCATTACTCGAAAAAAAATAAAATATTTTCACAAATCTTACTAACTATTAAACAATAATGCTGGTTTCGAAATAGTAAGTTAAAAAAAATAATAAAAATGAATATTTCAAGAGAATACTAAAACAAATATATCTCCATGCGCAAAACTGCCTCACTGGTGGTTCCATTTTTTATTTTAGTTGTTAAAAAACCCAAATTTTTTATTGAAAAAAGAAAAAAGAAAAATTGACCAACTTATAGATTTAAATGCAAAATAATGCCAAAATAGCATTTTATATCGGAGAAACATTTTATATTTTTTATACTTCAAGAATTTTATCGTTTTTAATTCTTATAATAATAATAATAATAATAATAATAATAATAATAATAAATTATTATTATTATTATTATTCAAAATACAAAAACTTTACTCAGAAAAAAATACAAGTGACAGAGTTTTACAATTTTTAGATATTTCATACAACATTAATATAGTCACAGTACTCTAATCTGAATATGCCATTGGAAACATGGAGGCTTTTTAGGCAAAATTAATGGCATTTAGTTTATTTATTACATAAAAAGTGAAAGTGCCAAGTGATAGTAATAGTGATAAACAAAAAAAATCATAATAGCATTAATAATAATAAAATATAATAAAAAGTTTACAAAATGTTGCATAATTTTAAATTAAATGATTTATTGTATATTTAGAAAATAAATTATGCTTAATAAAAAAATATGAAAAGAATAGATTACAAATTAAAGGTGCTTAATGAAATTAGCGTATTTTAAATAGTTGATTACAAAATGGGAACTTCATTACTATGGTAAAAATGGCAGTAGTGAACGTTTACATCAGCAGGAGCTAATGAAGTGTTTTTTTAGTGAGTTGCGAAATGCATTTAGTGATGATAACTATATTATAATAGTATATTGTATAAATATAACCTAAAATTACATTTGCCTCCGATATACAGGGTGTCTCAGGTTCGACCCTAGAAATATGGAAATTGACGGAATTTGTAGCAAGTAGGTAGTAATTCAATGTAAGTACAATTAGGTCAAACTACAAATTCCGCCAATTTCCATATTTCTAGGGTCAACCTGAAACACCCTGTACTTCGCCGAAGTCAAATCTAACCTAACTTAAACAGACTTGATCTAAATTAACCCTAAATTAATCTAAATTAACCCTGCGACAGTTTGAAAGTATGTAAGATAGTACTGTACTCCCGGGTTAACCTAACATAATCCAACCCGACCTAACTTAGCGTAACCTAACCTAATTTAACCCAAATCGACCTAGATTCAGTGTTATGTTCAGCATATCTGGCATAAATAATAATAATAATAATATTGTTCTTTGCTACATTTATAAGACACACAAAAGGTATGCAGAGAGTGACATATAAGACATCTCTCTCTCTCTCTCTCTCTCTCTCTCTCTCTCTCTATATATATATATATATATATATATATATAGTGCGACAATAAATACATTCCTCAGCATATGTATATACAATATAAAACAACAGACAATAAAAAACAATAGCAATAATAATAATATTACATTTATTATTGTTTTCATACGACTTAATGTGCACATCAGTTATTACAGGAAGATATATATATATATATATATATATATATATAATATATATATATATATTATATTATACTCTGTGTGTGTGTGTGTATAGACGCACACACGCATGCAGGTACATGCATGTATACAAACATGACCATTATAAAGGTGATCCAGAGAAATGGGACCCAAAAGAAACCCCTGTAACTCTTAAAGTATAAGTCCTTTTATAAAATCATACGCATCATTCGAAAGAGGATAGTTACAAGTTTGTACAGGATTGTATAGGTTTTGACAATACAATACAAGATAAGATACAAAACAAAATAAAAGTGTTAGTTAAAACTAACCTTCAAGATGACTGCATGGACTGTGGAACAGCTGCGTTTCATAACTGAGCAATATTATGAGCATGGAAGAAGTGTAGTTTCAGCTCAAAGATCTTTCAAGACAAATTTTCAGATGTCAAAATCACCTTCTAAGAAAGTAATCCGTCGGTGTGTCAGAAATTTTTCCCTAACTGGTAGCATTGGAAAAAGAAAACCAACTGGAAGAGTGCGCACAGCAAGGATAGACGAGATCATTAACAGAACTCATGAAATTGTACAGGATAATCTTAACATAAGCATCAGACGTGCTTCTCAGCTGTTAGGAGTTGGATATGGAACAACACACCGTATATTCAAGCAAAATTTAATGCTCTTTCCAAATAAAATTCAAACAGTGCAACAACTAAACGATGGAGATTTCGCACGAAGACGACAATTCTGTCAATGGATCCAACAGAAGGTAAATGACACCACCAATTTTCTAGCAACTTTGATTATGTCAGACGAAGCCCATTTTCACTTGAATGGAACTGTAAACAAACAAAATTGTCGTTTCTGGGCAACAGAAAAAATCCATTGAATATTACCGAAGTCCCGTTGCATAGTCAGCGTGTAACTGTTTGGTGTGGTCTTACTGCACCTCAGATCATAGGGCCGTACTTTTTCGAGGATTCCACCGGAAACACGGTCACTGTAAATGGTGATCGCTACGAAAAAATGTTGACTGATTTCCTTATTCCTAAATTAAGAGATCTTTGGTCTAGAAAACCACTGGTTCCAACAAGACGGAGCTACCTGCCATACCACGAGGAACTGCATGGCAGTTTTACGTCAAACGTTTCCAGGCGAGTTAATCTCAAGATTTGGAGACGTTGAATGGCCCGCAAGGTCTCCGGATTTTTCTCCCTTAGATTATTATCTCTGGGGATATTTAAAGAGTAGGGTCTACAGAAATAACCCAACGACCTTGCAAGAATTGAAGGCCGCCATCACAAATGAGATACAGGCCATACCACCGCACACTCTTGCAAAAGTGATGCAGAACTTAAAAGCGAGAACACTGGAATGCTTGGCAACTAATGGAGCACATTTGAAAGGAGTCATTTTTAAAAAATAAATATTTCATAATAAACTTGTAACTCTACTCTTTCGAATGATATATAGTTTTTTATGAAAGGAATTAAATATTAAGAATATTTGGCTTTTTTTTATGGGCCCCATATATCTGGATCACCCAGTACATTCGGACAAGTGGGACAGTAATATCCGTCATACAGTATATTTACATGCAAAGAACTGCCATAAACAAGCAAATTTTGTTTTATTAGCAGAATGGAGTGTATGATAAATGTTGATAGACAATGCAGAGTAGCGAAGTTATGTACACTAACTTTAAAGACATAGAGGCAAAGAGAGAGAAGTACATGGAAATTATGTGTTGTAAGCTCCAAACATATGTTTAGAAATACTAGTTAGGATATTCAGCTAAGATTACACATTCACATAACTACACATAATTCCATATAGGTATTCAGCTAAGATTATACCCTCGTATTTATTTGGGTATTAGACGCTGAAATATAATTAAATATTCCATTAAAATAACGAAATATTAAATACCTTCCTCATTGAGTATCTAAACAACCTTAGATACCTTGACCTTCCTCATATTTGGTTTCGTTTTACATTATTATTATTTTTGCTTAGCTATATAGAAATATGGAAATAAATCTGGAAGTAAGAGGATGTAGTTTAATTTTGTTATTGAAATAGACTGGTGATACAGAGTTATTGCTTGTACGAGGTGGTGAATTTGTCTTTCAGTTTCCTTTGAGAAATTGTTTTATCTCTTGATCAAGTGAATTCCAAAGGTTTGGGTCACTTGAAGATAAGGATCGAGTCACACATTCTACAGTATAATTCGTTTTCTGATGTACGTCCCTGATTGGCTTGTGTTAAAGCGGTGTTGTGTTTGGGAAGCTAATATTTGTTTTGGATGATTTCTGGAGCAGTATTATGGACGATTTGATACAATGATACATATATGAAGCAATATTTAGTTTGTAGATTTCTCTAGTTTGAGAATTTTTAACGCGTGGAACATTTGATCTGTACTTTCGTTATGCTTGTTCGATTTATAAGTTTTCCTAATTAATCTGTTTTGCATTACTACCAATGGTTGCAGCGAAAATTAACTTGTGCTTCCGTAAGCACTAACGCAGTACTGTAGCTGTGGGTACACCATGACGAGGTACATAAGGGGTTCCAAAAAACCTTAGCCCCCCCCATTTACAGCTTACATGTTTACTTATATCGAAATAGTTTTTAGTGATTATAAAAATATAAAATATTCTTTATTTATTGCAGGTATTAAAATTACTCTAGCTGATAAAGTGATAATATAATGGCTTCTCAATTAATTGGTGATTCGGAGAGGCAACGTGTGATAGATCGCATACGAGCAATAACATTTCGGGAAGCTCGTGATGCTTGAGCCACCTTTATAACACGTTCATGGGTTGCCAAAAAGTTGCGAAGAAGTGAGGACTTCGTCAAAAGAAATTGGAATAAAACTTCGGATGAATGTGAAATGGATACAACCAAATCTGGGCGCCCAAATTTGCCACTCTCTCAGGAAACAAAGAACATCATTGAAAGCGGTACGCGTAAGCGGAAAAACAGCTGTGCTAAACTTTCTAGAGAGATCGAAGTGTTGAGAGGAAAGATCGTTAGTGGTGAGATCATTCGACTGTACCATCATAGGCAAGGTTTAAAGCCTTGGCATGAACTTCCAAAGCCAAGAAAAACTCAACTTAACATCGATGACAGAATGTGGTTTGCCCATTATCTTGAAGATTGGGATGTGGATAATTTCATGCATTTAGCTGTCTCCGATGAATTTTTTGTTTACGTAACACGTCTGCCTAACTCCCAAAATGATCGAGTGTGGGCCACAACAACAGATGAAATCGATGACAATGAACATTATCGCGAATTATTAAAAAGTCCAGACTGTGTTGGTGTGTTTGTTTTGTTCACTGCAAAGAAGCTCATGTGGGTGCTGAAGCCAAATGGTCAGAGTTGGGATGGACAGTATTTTCGTGATATTATTCTATCCCAGCATGTCATTCCTTTTCTAAGAAACCCAAACAATGTTATGGATGTCGATCAGGTCACACTTCTGCACGATAAGGCCCCCTGCTTTAAGGCATTAGCCACTCAACAGTTGTTGCGGAACCATGAGATCGATTTCTTTGAAAATGAAGAATGGCCAGGAAATTCTCCTGACCTGAATGTCTGTGAACACGCTGGATCAGTTATAAAGGACAAGGTTGAATGTCTCTTGTTTCAAGAACCTGCAGCAAATCCATTTTTGAAGGATACAATGACGCAACACAATGAAACTCTTTTAGCAAATTTGCGTAACGACCAAGATCTATTCACGTCACTTTTGGCAAGCTACCCAAAGCGAATTCAGGCTGTCTTGGAAGCCAATGGCGGGAACACCAAGTTTTAATTGTTTCTCATTAAAGGCAGAATTAAATTCTCTTTTGTAAGGTATGTTTAGTTTTACTGTACCTCTAATGGTTTAGGCCATGGGCGGGGGAGCTAAGGTTTATTGGAGCCCGTACAGTATATGGCTCGAAGAACCTGTTTTGAGAGTGCTGCACCAGCTTTCGTAATTATGAATGAGACCTTGGCTAATTTGGTGCATAAATCTCAAGTGTGCTCTTTGAATGAGAGGTTTGAATCGTTGGTAATTCCAAGAAGTTTGACCGAGTGCACTCGCTGAACAGGGATTGAATTTATATGTAGGTTTAAATGGGTCAACCGTTTCTTTTTGTGATTAGTACACAAGCTGTTTTTCTAATATTTAAGGATAGTTTGTTGGCATTAAGCCATACATAAATACGGGAGTTCATTGTTGGTAGTCGTTTGAAGTGATAGCGAGTTTTTATGTGAGGTTAGGATTGAGGTATCATCTGCATACTGGTAGCAGGAAGAGTTATTTATTGACCTGTGAAAGTTATTTATATAAAGGGGGAACAGGATAGGTTCCAGAATGCTCCCTTAGGGTACCCGTGCGAGATGCGTCTTGTCTGTGAGATAAAGAGAGTCCTGTGCTATAAATTGTGTCCTGTTAGTCAAGTATATTTGAACCACTTTAAGGGCAGTTCCCTGAAGCCGTGGTATTAGTTTTTTTTAAGAGTATGTCAGGAGGTACTGAGGTACTGTGTCAAAGGCCTTAGCTGGATCAAGTAGGATGATTGAAATTTTTTGTCGTTCAAATTGCTATAAAGTTCCTGTAAAGACTCAAACTAGAGAGGAACTTGGCGAAATAGAAATGGACCTAAAGCAAACATTCATACATATGACAAACGTGGAGGAAAACAAGGTAGCAAAAAAAACAAAAAATAACCCAAAATACTTCTACACGTTTGCGAAAAGGAAAATGCAGTGCAAGGAGAGTATTGGTCCGTAGATAGACGGCGAGGCCGAATACACAACTGACCCGAAAGAAATAAGTGAAGTGTTTAGGGGTGTTAAACACAGAGTTAAATTGTTCCTTAAGTACGACATGGAAGTGGAAAACCCAGACGATTTTTTCGACATCGATACAGATCAACCAAGAACAAATTCCGGTACAAAACCTATTAATGGACTTCGAGTTCACGGAGGGAAATGTAATTACAGCCTTATCACAGATGCGAGACAATTCAGCGCCAGGTCAGACACATGGAGTGCCACGTTTCTGAATAAATGCAAAGAGAGTATTGCCAAACCCCTATACTTACTATTGAGGAAATCACTCGACACAGGACAAATTCCACTCCCATTAAAGAAGGCGAACATTGCCCCCCTATTTAAAGGTGGTAACAGAGCAATGCCCAAGAATTATCGGCCAGTGGCTCTCACCTCACACCTTCTAAAGTGTTTTGAACGTATAATTAGAGGCAAAACTACCTACTACCTACAAGAAAAAGACTTATACAACCCAAATCAACATGGCCTCAGGGCGGGAAGATCATGCCTATCACAGCTACTAGACCACCAGGAGAAAATATTAGAAACATTGTGTCGAGGACAAAACATAGATGTAATATATACGGACTTTGCAAAAGCCTTCGATAAATGTGACCATGGAATCATAGCACACAAACTTAAGAGTACAGGAATTACTGGAAAGCTAGGAAGGTGGATATTTAATTTCTTGAAGCAAAGAACACAAAGAGTGGTGGTAAATGGAGTTAAATCGGAAGTCTTTAAAGTCGTGAGCTCTCTCCCACAAGGGACGATATTAGCTCCCTTGCTGTTCATAATAATGATTGCAGATACTGATGCAAATATTAAGGACAGTATTGTATCATGTTTCGCAGATGACACAAAGCTATGTAAGGAAATATTGAACGAAGGTGACATAAAACAATTACAAAACGACATTTAAACAATATTTCAGTGGGCAGAAGACAACAATATGAAGTTCAACGAAGAAAAATTCCAACTTCTAAGATATGGTAATAACAAGGAGCTACAGGAAAAAGTGTACAAAACTATGCAAACCAAACAGATAACACCAAATCCACAAATCAGTGATCTTGGAGTAATAATGTCGTCGGATGCAGAATTCAAAGAGCATTATAAAATGAAAATTACGACGGCTAGAAAAATAATGGGAATCATCTGGAGGAGCTTCTGCAGCAGAAAAGCAAACATCATGCTCAAAATTATGGAAGAGTCTAGTCCTACCAATAATTGAATATTGCTCAGTATTCACAAGCCCACACAGAAAACGAGACATTGCGAACAGTGAAGCATACAAAGGACTTTTACCTCTAAGATAGAAGAAACGGAACATGAAGACTACTGGTCTCGACTACAATCTCTGGAACTCTACTCTCTCGAAAGAAGGCGCGAGCGGTACACAATAATATACATATGGAAAATAGTTGAGGGCTCTGTCCCTAACCTTATAAATGAAATAGAAACAAACTGGAATGAGAAAAGAGCCAGATTTTGTACGGTCCCAGCTGTGGTGGGACAAGGGGCCATGAAAACGAGGATGGAAAATATCCTTAGAATACGAGGCACAAAGCTTTTCAATGTCCTGCCAAAAGTGAGGAATCTCCAGCACACCGACCTGAATAACTTCAAGAACGAGCTGGACAGATTCCTGTGCAAAGTCCCTGACCAGCCATGCGTGGCTGGCTACGAGGACAGGAGGAGATCAGACAGCAATTCCCTCCTTCACCAAATCCCGCAAATGAGGCGGGATGCTGCAGAGGGGTTGACCGCAGGTCGATCCTGAACCGTCATTCAAACGCCCCTAAAGTATCATATATATATATATATATATATATATATATATATATATATATATATGTCACATCCATGCAATCTACCATTTCTGTGGTTGGGCCGTGTTCATGTTTGTGCCATTCGAAGTTCGCTGTGAGAAGCGAATGTCCCTTAATTTCATTCCCTTAAAGTACAAATAAACCAATCGACGGTTTAGATCGTTTAACATTTCCATCAGAATATTACAGATATCTCCATTTTCTATTTGTTATAGAATTTATATAATTAATTATTGTCTTGCATCTAATCCTCATCAATAAATTTTCTTAGATTACACTGGTATGCATATGAAATTTTTTTGTCTGCTGTGAGGGTTTTTTCAACTCATATTATATAATTCGACCATGCTGAATTCGAAAATTACATTGGTTTTCCTCAATCAGGTCAGGTTTTTTCTCTATTGGCCATTTATTATAAGTCCAATTTTATCCCCAAATTTATTGATTTTTTTAGCTTAAACACTGTAGATACGAGTAATATTATAAGAACACTCGTGAAAAATGAAAACATTGTGTGAATAAATACTTTTATTCATACAATGAATATGGAAAAAAGTTTATTGAGGAAGGAATGTAGTTTTTTTGGCTTTCCGTCTGTGTTTTTCTTCGGGCACGTCTCGCTTCAAACACCAGCAATAGTCCGCCAGCATATTGATATCCCAGTTTCCCTGGTACCTCTCTTCCATTATTTTGATATCTTGGTGAAATCGTTCACCCTGTTCCTCACTATAATCCCCGCAATTTTCAGAAAAATAGTCCAAGTGGGACCACAAAAAGTGCATTTTTATGGACATGCGCGACCCATGAGCTTTGAAAGCTTCCATCAAGTTTTCGACAACGGACTCGTATTCTGGACTTCTACGCTTGCCAAGAAAATCAGTGACAACTTATTGAATGCCTGCCAGGCATTCTTCTCAGTTGGAGTCATTGCGTTTTCGAACTGAGTATCCTTGATCAAAGTTCGAATTTGAGGACCATCAAAAACCCCAGCATTTAATTTAGCATCAGATATATGAGGAAATTTACTCTCGAGATATCGGAATGCTGAACCCTCCTTATTCATTGATTTGATGAAATTTTTCATCAAGCCCAGCTTAATATGAAGTGGTGGGAGCAAAATTTTTGTTGGTGGTACAAGGGGCATTGAAACGACATTATACGACCCAGGTTCAAAATTCTCTCTGGATGCCATTCACGCTGTGCATAGTGCTTCTCATCCGCTCGGCTATCCCATTTGCAGAGGAAACATGGGTATTTCGTGTATCCCCCTTGCATTCCCAATACAAATGCCACAATCTGAAAAAAAATGAAAATATTTAAAGAATTTAGAGAATTTGTTCTATCAGATAAAAAATCTATGCATTGGACTGTATCACTTCTGTGGGGAAGTTAAGTGTTCTTATACGCTCTCAAATAACCTTTGGAAAAACAACATAGTCAATAGCAATAGTTTACTTATGATATTAGTATTACCTTCAAATCTCCACAGATCCTCCAGTTATGTTGGTCGTATACGAGAGCATCCAGTAAAATTTTCATGTTATCGTAGCTCTCAGTAAGTTGTACGGAATGTGCTACAGGGACTGATGCAACCCTATTCCCAATGTTGAGAAGTACTGCTTTCAAACTTCGTTTAGACGAGTCTATAAATAGCCTCCATTCTGATGCGTTATATGGCAGGCCCAAGGATTCGATTAGCCCCTCAACATTGCAGCAGTACACTAAGGAAGAGGTATTTTCGTGCACTGCAAAAAACTTGCGGAATTCTTCCTCTCGTTTCCTATACCAGGAGAATGTTGTTCCGGAGCCAGCAAGTTGTCCTCTCGAAGTCGTGAGCCCAAGATCTCGGCAGCTAATTTGGAAAGTCCTAAATCCCTGGTAAGATCATTAAGTTTGGCCTGGTTGAGAGGCCTCGGCTCATTTGAAGCGGTATTTTGAGGTATATACGACTGGGACTGGTCATTGGTCATTGATTCATCATCAGAATCATCGAAGTCCAGGGTTTGAGGTGGGTCGGGTATTGGAATTCCAGGACCATGGAGTACAGGTCTCATAGCAGAAGGAATGTCAGGGTATACAACAATGTGTTTATTCTTCTTGTTAACTCCTGAAAATAGAAACACAGAAACATGGATATAAAACTTGCATATGAAATAGAAGAAGCATTCAGACAGTGGCGGCTCGTGAGGGAAGGCTGCGGTCTGTAAGATATGAAATAGGTCGATGGAGTCTGTATATTTTCTTTCTTTTTCATTCATATTGTCCCTTCGGGGACAATATGAATGAAAAAGAAAGAAAATATACAATCATTGTAAATGTAACTTGTATAACAATATGTATGTGTAAATGTATTTTCTATAACAATATGTATATGTAAATGTATGATTACCATTATGGTGAATATTATGCTATATTTGGTGAATATTACATTATGGTGAATATTATGTCAAGTTTCATACGAGGATTTCAAAATATTTAAGAAAAATAAATTTATAAGCCCACCTTGGAGGTTTGTCATGCAGAAATAGCAATCTGTCACGTGATCCTTTCCTTCTCTCCAAATCATGGGAATTCCAAAAGGCAAAGATTTCGCTCTGCCTTTGCTCCATCTTCTCAAATTTTCAATGCACGTCTTGCAGCACATATGAGGGGCGAAATTTTTGTCCTGGTCCCCTAGCTTAATTCGAAAGTATGCTCTATACATTGTCTTCACAAATTTAGTGATTTGGGACTGGTTATTTGGCATGGTAACCGTCCCACATATGTAGCAGAATCTATTGGGATCATTTTTACACGCTCTATTCATTATGAAATATTTTATCTATATGCCTGAAAAGTAAAAAAGATATTATACAAGTGAAACAAGTGATGATAGATGTTACTGTTCCAATTCCGCTTTGACAAAATCACGAAAAATTCTATTTTACTTATGAGGCCATAGCCGGATAACCTGAGCTGATTGAGAAAAACGGATAGCAGATTCGAAATCAGCGGGAAAAACTCTATAAGAATCACTTACAAAACCCTTGACAGCAAAATTGATGCATACCAGTGTTATGCATACACATTGAATGTGGCATGATTTGAACCCTTGTTTGTACTTCTTTATTCATTTACTTAATTCTTTCTCAAATGTACCCAATTCCTTAATATTTACATATACTCGTATAAGTAAATATATTTAATTAATAGTCTCACTCACTCTTGTACCATGGCTGTAAACCCTTCATTCCTGTGTCTCTAATTCGTTTCCTCTAATTTCTCCCAATAATGACTTGTACTGTACGTACGAATTAAATAACTATGGCGTATTAATTTTGAATTAACGTATTGCATAATTTGATAAACTATGACGTCATAAAGTAACTTAATTCCCTTCACATTTTCCATACATTGAATACTGAATCATGTCTTTTGTATGTGGATATCTTTAGTATGCAATGTATGGTAAATACTTTAACATTATAATAAAAACTTTACACTCTATAAGTCATTATTTATATGTTGTGTCCTGTCTGGTGTTACGCAGTATAAATATTATTCGACCATATTCATTCATGCGTCCATGTCCTTTCTTGACCGCTATCTTCTATTAATTATTCATTCATCTACCTATTGTCTACTTATGCCCTATCAACATATCAGTCCATGTTTACTCGTGTCCGTCTATATTACGTACACAACCTATTGTGTGACGTGTACAATACTTTATGCATTCGTCCATGTCCGCTGATGATCATGATTACGTACGTAGCTACCTTCCATGTAAATACGTCCACATGTACGCCGTCACTTATTTAAAAATTTTAATTTTTCTTTTAATTATTTAACCTCTCACAAGATACTCCTTAATGCTGACTGAATGTTCGAATTCCGATGACGTCGCCAAAAGCGAGCTTCTGAATCTGAAATCTTCTCTCTTGCTTCTTCTACAAATTTATACCATTAAGATATTATATTATATTATTATAATATACTGTATTGTTTCCATGCCAGGCCACTGGTTCGTTATCTGCTTACGTCACATAGTTATCCACGTTCTCATTACTTGTACTTATTCTTTCAACCTAACTGTCATTCAAATTCTATGCTACTTGTGTGTTACGTTATCATAAATAAATATCCGTGTGCTTTCAATGGGAAGTACACCGTTTCCTTCCTCCGCTTTCCTCATCGCTGGCTATTTAGGCTTTCAAACTATGATAACCAACCATTTCCTAATAATATTTGACAATTTGGCGAAATCAATTTTAACTATAAATATATAACATTGTTGTTAATCTCCCTTAAAGTATAGAACAACGGATAACTCTCCTTCATTATATAAATTGTATCACCTATTTAGATTACTTCAGTATCAAATATGTCAATTCACAATTTGCTAAAATTGTAATTAACTGTAATAATTTAATATGATGTAATTAATGTACTTAATGTACTCGGTGCATGTCGGCACCCCGACATTATGTCGCCATCCAAAAATTTATACTTTACAAAATTAGTACTTTTTGTAAATTTTTTTATCTTTCTAAATTTCGTTGCATGCTTAAATTATGTTTAACGTCAAGAATTCTTTAGCTCTCCAGTTAAAGTGGGAGCTTAACCTTCAACTGCCCTCCCCCAAAATTTAGATTTATTTATTTCTTGTATTGTAGATTAAATAATTCCTGCTTGAGCTGTTGCAAGAGGTCAAACCTCTCCCCCCTGTAAATTTCTGACTATCAGCGGTTATCGTAAGAGGCTATAAAATCATTTCCCTCCTTCAGTGCCTCGTTCTGTATATACTTTGTGTAATAAAGATTATATGAGTGAACGAAGACTCCCATTGAGAACTTGAAGTGTTTCCATTCACTCCTTCGGAAAAAACTTGATAGAAACTGTTTTACTCGGATGCTCTACGGCTAAAGCCGAGCTTAACCAAAAAAGGACTACCGGCCCGCACACGCGCGACATATATATATATTATATATATATATATATATATATATATATATATATATATATATATATATATAATGAAAATAACCACGAAGGAAACTTAATACCATTGCTGTTCATAAGTATTTCTAGCCCCCAACAATAGCCATGCATAAAAATTTAAAATATTTTTAGTATTTATGGTTATTTTAAGTGTGACAAAATTTTATCTTTTATAGGCATTAAGACCTGACAGTCAATTTTGTTGGTAAAGTCATCAACCAAATCCTTGAAATCAATTTTCCTTGCCAGCTCACTTTCTGTTGACAAAATTGCTAAACTATAAATATTTAACCGATCTTGTTGTACGGTCGAACGATTCCAATACAGTTTACTGGAAGCCCCCATTGTCTCCGGCCTCTAACAAAGAAAGATTTGAGATTTTCAAAATTATCTCTTGTCAGATTAGGATCTCATTTTTTTTACGTTGGCCTGTTATTGAATATTGAGAACCGTGTAAATGAATTATGAAAAGACTGGTGGAATCAGTATCTGTCAAGTGAAGCTGCTGAAGAGAACTAATTAAAATTTATGGGGGGAAAAAGCAGAACAGAATATGAAAAAAAGAGCAGATCAAATCAACGTTTTCCGTGCACTCAATTTTCTTACTCTCCTCTCACACAGCCCTAGTACCGGAAACACTACTAGGGCTGTGTGAGAGGAGAGTAAGAAAATTGAGTGCACGTTCAAATAAGGTGAAAAGAAATCACGAGAGAAAAAAAATATCACAAAGGAAAGAATAAGATCCAATAAAACGCGAATGCAAAATCCTGCCAAAAGTGTAGTTAAAAGAACAAGATGACAAAAACGATAATATGAAGGCAAGATGCACGATCACGTCTATAGTCTAAATTGGTCAAGTGAGATGAAAATAAAAAAAAAGAGCTCCATGTAGAGTATTGGTACGTGCTGAATAACTGGAAAGCTAATGTGAAAGCAATTAGTTTTGATGGACCGAGTTAAAGTTTGTGTCATGGTATGGAAATGCCATATAAATTAAAGGAAAATGCGATAGTGGAATGTGAGTTAAAGGAAGGAAGCCATCCAAAAGTCATAATGAAGTGTGTGGTGCATGAGAAGCTGCGGATGAAATATGAAAGCAAAACCTGATATACAAACAACTAAAAAAGGTAAAAATGGTATGGATAACTAATACTGCGAAGAACCATTTCCTGACTATATATATATATATATATATATATACACACGAAGGGCGGTACGAAAGTAATGCCTCTTATTTTATTTCTCACTAAATATATCAGGTTATAACATAAATTCTGCTCTATTAGAAAACGGACGATAGATAATAGAATAACCTCAAGATAATGTGAAATACTTTTAGAAATGTTGCAAAATACACGCGGCGACAGGTTCGCACAGGTTTTATCACGATACAGAATGACTTAGGCTAGTGTAGGATTAGGCTAATAAATATTTTCTCTGGTGTTTCTCATACAGTTACAACGCCACCCAAACGATATTACAGTAATTGAAAAAACATGGAGCCCACGAAAGAGCATATCCGACATGTGATGCTGTATGAGCTCCACAAAGGATCTAACGCTAGTGAATCCGCAAAAAACATTCAGAGAGTTTATGGAAATGATGATGTGAGCGAATGGATGTGTAGAAGATAGTTTGAGAAGTTCAGAAATGGAGACTTCAGTCTGAAAGATTATCAACGAACAGGATGACCAAATGAGTTAGATGAAAGCAACAGTGGAGGAAAACCCAACGGTAACTGTAAGAGAACTTGGCCTGCACTTCAGCGTTAGCCGTATGACCATTCATCGTCATTTGAAGCTGTTAGGAAAAGTAGTGAAGGTTGGAAAATGGGTTCTGCATTTGTCACAAGCGAATCTTCAACATCGAATCGATATTTGCACATCACTGCATTCTCGGCAACTGCAGGCACCGTTTTTGAATCGAATCGTCACTGGGGATGAAAAATGGGCCCTCTATAATAATATTAAGCGTCAACATCAGTGGCTTAGCCGTGAAACAAAGCCTAAACCTCAGCCAAGGAATGGACCCCAGAATATATGCTACAACCTTATAATTCGAATGAAAATGACAGGAAATCTGCATACATACGTGGCAAATATAAAGTAAGTATAATAAATAAATAAATAAGTATGTAATGTAAATATAAACTGAAAAATAAGAGGCATTAGTTTCGTACCGACCCTCGTGTGTATATATATAAGAGGCCTATAATACGAGAAAAATTAGAGAAAAGCAGATCAGTTAGTGAAAATTTAATTAAAAAATATACGAAGTATAAAACAATTATTTTACTGTTAATATAACACAAACTCTTTTAAGTAAAAAACTAAAACTAGATAAATTTTAATCTCAATTTACAACCTATAACTCATTAACAAAGCGACAATCTCAACATTCCCATTTCACACTGATTTCTATTGAAACCATAGCTTTACTTAAGCTTGCCAATGTTTGCTCCTTGGAGTAGGACTTACAGCTATTTAACGTATATAGATACAGAGAATATCGAGGTCTGCGTTCGTTAACGTTTAACGTTCATACTTTGTCAAAAAATATTTTTACTTCCATTTTTCCCGGGCTTTTTAGGCATTGCTAATGTACTTAAACTTTTGGATATTAATGTAGTATTTTCATATAACAATATTGTGAAAAATATCATAGTAAAAAATAGCCCTACCAATAATTCAGGCATTATCTATAAAATTGGTTGTAACAATGTGATTCCTTTTACATAGGTCAGACGGGAAAGGATTTGCACACACGTATAAAACAGCATCAATATTCCGTTAGAACAGGACAGTCGTCCAGTGCCCTTTTTATCCATTTGTCAGTTATCCCACTGTATTGATTGGAATAATGCTTCAGTTTTATTTCACTCTAGCAACATTGTTAATAGAAATATTCTTGAGTCTGCCATTATCCAACTCACAAATAACTTCAACATAAGCAAAGGTCTTTTTCAACTCGATCCTGTTGTTTTGAATTCCTTCAGAACAGATTTAGATAAGAAGGGTAGAACGCTAAATCTTTGGTAAACTTGTATGCTACTCAAATAACTTGTATTTTTTTTTTTAAATTTATTTTTATATACATTGAACCTAAACAGGAAGAGCAAAGTGCTAAAACCCGGGCAGATTTCCAGTATAAATTTGTATTTTTTTTTCTTTTTAATAACATTGGTTGGAAGCAATTAATTTGATCTTGTGCTAATCTTGTGCTAAAAATCGGTAGTTTTTCCCTTACAAATTTGTATGCTCCTCCCACAATCCTTTAATGTTTAATAATTTTTAAATTTTCTTTTATCTCTCCGTTTATTGTGTGTGTGTGTGTATATATATATATATATATATAGTTTTTTTTTGGTAACCTATATATAGGCTGTAACCCTTTATGTACTTCAGTGTTCCTGAGGATGTCATTAGACGAAAGCGCTTGAGCACCATTCTGTGTTTCCTTTCCTTCGTGGTTTTATTCATCATATATATATATATATTATATATATATATTATATATATATATATATATATACCGGGTGTCCGAGAATTATCTGTACAATTTTTGGCTGTTATTAAAAGTCAACCATGAAGTGTAGAAATTCCAGTGTTGTCCCATTTTACAGAGAATCTCATTAAGTTTTTTCTGATACCACGTTTTGACAAGTTTTTTAGAGATGTACGCGGGTGACAGACATTGATGATTTAAAAGCAAGAATCACAGCTGCGATTGAGCGAATTGATGTGGATATGCTGCAGCGTACATGGCAACATTTGGAGTATCGATTGGATGTTTTGCGAATCACTAATGGTGCACATATCGAATGTTTGTAACAACGTTACTTTAATAAAAGAAACTTTTGAAAATACAGATTCTAAAATAATCTTGTTTAAGAATTTTACGTGTGTTATCAAGAATTTTATTAAAAGATGAAATTGTACAGATAATGTTCGGACACACTGGAATTTCTAAAAAACTTGTCAAAACTTGGTATCAGAAAAAACTTAATGAGATTCTCTGTAAAATGGGACAAAACTGGAATTTCTACAATTCATGGTTGACTTTTAATAACAGCCAAAAATTGTACAGATAATTCTCGGACACCCTATATATATATATATATATATATATAGAGAGAGAGAGAGAGAGAGAGAGAGAGTTACAAGGAGTTGCAAGGAAAAGTAGTACTCAAAAGGCCTTGCGGCCCATACCGAGGAGGTACCAATGGCAACGGGTGCCAGGGAAAAATTCTGTCACCCTCAAATAGTGTGCAAGATTCGGTCTAAACTTTTCTTGAACAGAAGAACTGTTCACAACTTCTGAAGGTAGCCTGTTCCACGTGTCACAGATCTTATACGTAAAGTAATTCCCATACACACTAGTCCTAAACCGTTTCAAATCCAACTTCCAACCATTGTTGCGAGTTGGGTTATCATTTAAACTAAACATGCTTCTAAAATCGACATTGTTGAGCCCGCGTAAGAACTTGAAAATCTCGATGAGTTGACCGCGCAGTCTCCGAGTTTCCAGCGAAAACAAATTCAGGGCGCGTAAGCGTCGATTTTAGCTCATACGCCTAACGGAAGGGATTAACTTTGTGGCTCTCGCCTGCACTCCATCCAGCCTCTCAATATCTTTCCTGAGGGTGGGCGACCAACTGCATAGCATACTCCAGGTGCGGCCGAACCAGAGAATTGTACAGAGAGAGCACACTCTCCTTGTTCCGAAATCGAAATTGCCTCCTGATATAACCCAACATGGAGTAGTCCGACTTGGGATTGGCGTAGCCAATGTGCATCACCGTGCATTTACCCAAGTTAAACGACATTTGCCATTTTTCGGACCACTCTCCTATCCTACGTAGGACCGCACGCATTTGCTCGATCGCCTCGAGCGTTCCAACATTGGCCCCAAGCTTCGTGTCATTAGCGAATTTGGCGATCCTACTGACGATGCCACCGTCGATATAATTTATGTAAATGATAAACAACAGTGGCCCCAAAACGGAACCCTGAGGAACTCCACTAGTGACCGAGGCCCAACCCGAACTAGCCCTTTAATTACAACTCTCTGCCGCATGTTCTTCAGCCAGTTTTCAATCCACCTACCTACTTCCCCACCAATACCCAGCGCGCGCACTTTGACCATTAGCCGGTGGTGAGGTACCTTATCAAAGGCTTTCTCAAAGTCGAGATAAAGTATATGTATCGCCCTACTCTTATCATACTCACTCAACATGACGTGGAAAAACTCGAGCAAGTTGGTGAGACACGACCTATGCCGTCTAAACCCATGTTGGGAGTCCCCAGCAACTTGTAGGAATCCAAATGGTCAACGATCCTATCCGCTATTATCCCTCTAATAATTTACCTACAACCGAAGTGAGACTGATGGGACGATAGTTCTTCGTTACGTTTCGCTAGCCTAACCTTCGCCTTCCCTTTTCTGCACAGACGTACATACGACTCAGTGTTCTCATGGGAACGATTGGCCTTCGCCCTCCTATACGCAGCTTTCCTATCTCGGATAGCCGAAGCGATGTCACGACTGAACCACTTAGGCTGTGTTGAAGCAGGGGTGACCGGTTTTGAGGGGACGGCAGCAGACTGCAGCACCATAAACTGGTCCCAGAATGCACTCCACACTTCTTCAACATCGCCGCCGACCTCTAACCCCATCTCACCTACGCTATCCCGGAGGCCAACAAAGCCTGCCCGCCGTAGATCGAGCTTACTGCCTCTATAGTTACTACGCTTCACCCGAGGGACGCAGACACAGAACCTAATCAGACCGTGATCATTCCCGCCCAACGATTCGTCAGCGGTGAGGCCAGTGACGAGGTTGTCTTCGGTCGTGAATACTAAGTCTAGAACGCTTTCGCCTCATGTAGGCCCAATGACCCACTGAGTCAGGAAGTTCTCATCAGCAAAGCCAACTAACCTCCTTCCTTCGTCGGCATCAGCAGTCCTGTCTTCCCAGTTTATGCCACGACTGTTGAAGTCTCCTAAAACTACACACCCTGTCCCCTAGCAGGCTATGGAGTTCGGTGTACACTGTACAGGGCTGTATCTCCTCGAAGATGAGATGCCGAGGTCTGTACACCAAGATTAACCTATAGTTCGTCCCTCCCACGTTCAGATCGACGCCAAGCAGCTCCCGTTTCGATCGGAACTGGCAGTCAACCGGACTCAACGTGTCCTTCACGTATATTAGTACCCCTCCCGCCTCTCCATGGGTGCGGTCTTTGTGAAACATTCTATACCCGGGAATCTCGAACTCCCCAACGTAGTTCCTACGATCGTATGAATCCAGGACTCGGTGATAGCAACGATATCCTGGTATTCTGATGCTAAGAGCGGCCGTAGCTCGCCAAACTTATTCCTAATCGACCTAGCATTAAAAAGCACTGCACGAGGGAGCCTTCCCTATTCTGACCGCCCCCTAGCACGACCCGTTTACCGAACAGCCAGGGCTGTCGGAGTTGAAGAGCCCCTCACCAACGAGGGGGCAACTTCCGCAGGAGCCTGAGCCCCCTCCAACGGGGAAAGAGGGTCACCCAATTGTACATGGACGCACCTTTTAGTTGAAGGTACGTCCGCCAGCGGCTCTAGATCATCTCTCCCCGGTGGGGGGCCGTCATCAATCCCAGGGCTTGACCTCGCCATACGGTATAGGTGCTGGTCAAGCAGTGCGCCTAGCATACCTTTACCCTTGTCATTGAGGTGGACACCATTCCTCTGATAAAGGTCCCACCTACCCGAAAACGCGTCGAACGGGTCAACAAACCTCACGCCCAATGGGACGCGCAAGTCTTGCACCCTCTCGTTGATGCCAATGACCTTACTGAGCGCGTGGCCACTGGCATTCATCAGCGGTAAAATACCCATCAACATTCCCCTGTATGTCTTAAGTTTCAGATCATCCGCAAGAGACATGATCTCGGTGATGATCCCTTCGGTCGAACCTACCCTACCGCCTTTGAGGAACAGGTCGTTGCGACCAGCGTGGACAACGATCGCAGTCCTCCGACTAGCCACGCGCAGCTTCTCTAGCTCCTTGAGAGAGAGAGAGAGAGAGAGAGAGAGAGAGGAGAGAGAGAGAGAGTGTGTGTGTTACAAGGAGTTACAAGGAAAAGAAGTACTCAAAAGGCCTTGCGGCCCATACCGAGGAGGTACCAATGGCAACGGGTGCCATGGAAAATTTTCTACACACTCAAATAGTGTGCAAGATTTAGTCTAACCTTTTCTTGAACTGATCCACAGAGGAACTGTTCACAACTTCCGAAGGTAACCTGTTCCATGTGTCACAGATCTTATACGTAAAGTAATTCCCACACACACTAGTCCTAAACCGTTTCAAATCCAACTTCCAACCATTGTTGCGAGTTGGGTTATCATTTAAACTAAACATACTTCTAAAATCGACATCGTTGAACCCGTGTAAGAGCTTAAAAACTTCGATTAGTTGACCGCGCAGCCTCCGAGTTTCAAGCGAAAACAAGTTCAGGGCGCGTAACCGTCGATTGTAGCCCATATGCCTAACGGAAGGGATTAACTTTGTGGCCCTCGCCTGCACTCGCTCCAGCCTCTCAATATCTTTCCTGAGGGTGGGCGACCAGAACTGCACAGCATACTCCAGGTGCGGCCGAACAAGGGAATTGTACAGTGAGAGCACAATCTCCTTGTTCCGAAACTGAAATTGCCTCCTGATATAACCCAATAGTTTCTGGGCTTTCTTTTCCACCTCTACACACTGTTTCGTAAACTTAAGGTCGCTGCTGATTAGCACACCCAAGTCCTTTTCTAAATCAGTCACCTCGATATTACTACCCAACATCGAGTAGTCCGACTTGGGATTGGCGTAGCCAATGTGCATCACTTTGCATTTACCCAAGTTAAACGGCATTTGCCATTTTTCGGACCACTCTCCTATCCTACCTAGGTCCGCACGCAGTTCCTCGATCGCTTCGTGCGTCCCAACATTGGCCCCAAGCTTGGTGTCATCAGCGAATTTGGCGATCCGACTGACGATGCCACCGTCGATATCATTTATGTAAATGATAAACAACAGTGGGCCCAAAACGGAACCCTGAGGAACCCCACTAGTGACCGAGGCCCAACCCGAAGTAGCCTCTTTAATTACCACCCTCTGCCGCCTATTCATCAGCCAGTTTTCAATCCAAAGAGAGAGAGAGAGAGAGAGAGAGAGAGAGAGAGAGAGAGAGAGAGAGAGAGAGAGAGAGAGAGAGTGTGTGTGTGTTACAAGGAGTTACAAGGAAAAGTACCTCAAAAGGCCTTGCGGCCCATACCGAGGTACCAATGGCAACGGGTGCCATGGAAAATTTTCTACACACTCAAATAGTGTGCAAGATTTGGTCTAACCTTTTCTTGAACTGATCCACAGAGGAACTGTTCACAACTTCCGAAGGTAACCTGTTCCATGTGTCACAGATCTTATACGTAAAGTAATTCCCACACACACTAGTCCTAAACCGTTTCAAATCCAACTTCCAACCATTGTTGCGAGTTGGGTTATCATTTAAACTAAACATACTTCTAAAATCGACATCGTTGAACCCGTGTAAGAGCTTGAAAACCTCGATTAGTTGACCGCGCAGCCTCCGAGTTTCAAGCGAAAACAAGTTCAGGGCGCGTAACCGTCGATTGTAGCCCACATGCCTAACGGAAGGGATTAACTTTGTGGCCCTCGCCTGCACTCGCGCCAGCCTCTCAATATCTTTCCTGAGGGTGGGCGACCAGAACTGCACAGCATACTCCAGGTACGGCCGAACAAGGGAATTGTACAGTGAGAGCACAATCTCCTTGTTCCGAAACTGAAATTGCCTCCTGATATAACCCAATAGTTTCTGGGCTTTCTTTTCCACCTCTACACACTGTTTCGTAAACTTAAGGTCGCTGCTGATTAGCACACCCAAGTCCTTTTCTAAATCAGTCACCTCGATATTACTACCCAACATCGAGTAGTCCGACTTGGGATTGGCGTAGCCAATGTGCATCACTTTGCATTTACCCAAGTTAAACGGCATTTGCCATTTTTCGGACCACTCTCCTATCCTACCTAGGTCCGCACGCAGTTCCTCGATCGCTTCGGGCGTCCCAACATTGGCCCCAAGCTTGGTGTCATCAGCGAATTTGGCGATCCGACTGACGATGCCACCGTCGATATCATTTATGTAAATGATAAACAACAGTGGCCCCAAAACGGAACCCTGAGGAACCCACTAGTGACCGAGGCCCAACCCGAACTAGCCCCTTTAATTACCACCCCCAGAGAGAGAGAGAGAGAGAGAGAGAGAGAGAGAGAGAGAGAGAGAGAGAGAGAGAGAGAGAGAGAGAGAGAGAGAGAGAGAGAGAGAGCTCAACGAAAAGGGGAATTTAATTCTTTCGAATATTCAGGGTGTTACCCCTCCATCTGGTGACACTTAGTGAGAAACTAATTCCTGCAAAATTTTAAATCAATCAAATAATATTTATCGGTGGCGATGAAGTCCCCCTCCCTCCTAATGGTGCATAGGGACGCTGAGACGGATCGACATTAAGTAAATAGGTTTTGTAAGATACGCTGTTTTTTTATAGATGATAATGTTAAGTTTTGTAAATTAATTATATTTTCATTTCTTAAGATACACTTCAGTACGTTTATTGCCATTAAAAGCCATTTCTCAAAGTAAAGTACCTCGGCGAGACTTTGATAGCTTTTCATCTGTTAGTTGTAGAGAAATTCCAGAATGTCTTTTCTACGCAGCGGCTAAAATATTGAGAAATTTAGACGATTTTAAATGAAGCTTGTGCTTTCAACCAAATATAAGATGTGTTCCGAAGTTGTAATTGTGCAGCAGTTTTTATTGCTCGAAATTAAACCATTTGTTTTAGGTTAAAAATATGAAACTCGATTCGTCTGCCAGATGTAAAAATATTGCAAGAATGATATCGTATAGTATTTTAAGCGTGAGAAAGATGCCTTTTGATGAATTTTCCATTAGTTCTAGTGGTACTTTACGAACTCGTCAGTCCATCAAAGTGTGGCTGATTTTCTCGGTTTCCGAATCGATCTCCTGAATTAAATTCCCTTAGACCAAAGTGCAGAAGAAGACTATCCCGGAGAGTGTAACGACAGCAATACGGGAGGCGATGGTACTGTGGAACAAAGTCTGAATTCTGAAAACGCAGGAAAACTTTTCAAAAGTTGGGAGAATTTGAAAAAGAGCTCAAAGAGGAGTGAGAAGCAAACTGGGAACGAGTCGAAATTTTAGAAAACGCTGGATCGTAATGTTACCTATCTACTCGCTGGTACGGCTCAAATTTTGGGCCACGACGTTGATATTTTGACAGTCAAGAGCTTCATTTAGATCCGCCACAGGAGTCGGCTTGCCACGGCAACGAAAGAATAATTTGTTTCTTATTCTGGGGTCCTCCACCCGATCGTCATCCCCTGGGATGGGATATTGCTTCCAGACATTACTGGCAAGACGATAGTTGATAGACTACCAATTGTGGTCTCCGGGCAAATAGTAGAGCAACTCTTGGGAGTTCCAAAGGTTGGGAATGACACAGGAGAGTTCATATAATATTGACAACAGTGGTGAACATTTTACAGGCGTGGAAAATCGAACCTCGAGTGAGAGCTGTGCGATTCAACACCACGGCGAGTAATAACAGGCGACGACAGGAGCCTATATTCTGAGAAGTTCGATAGGAACCTACTATACCTTGCTTGTGGGTGCCATATTATGGAGATGGTCGTCGGAGACTTTTTCAAGAGCTGCTTTGGACCTGTGAGTGCACCTAAGATCACTCTGCTCAAGAGGTTCCAAGAGAAATGGTCTTCAATTAATTATCGTTGAGCATTTTAAAACGGGAAGACGAGTAGGTAATAGCTCAAGCAGGATGAAGTTAACAGGGACGTTAAGCAAAGATGACTACTGAGAATTACTGCAGTTGGGAGTGATCTTTCTGGCTGATGTCCCTCATCGCGGAATGCAGTTCATGGCACCTGGGGAGATTTATCAAGCTCGATGAAGGGAGGAAGTCATTTACGTTGTAAAGATCTGAATATTTCTTCACAGTTCCGCCTCAACCCCGTGAAGAGAAAGATCTCCGCCAGTTCACTCTATTCACCTTCCTGATCTACATGAATGCTTGGTTCACAGCACTAGCAGCAGCTGAGCTCCACTCACTGACCTTGGACTCTGACGAAGCTGAATGCATGAAAAATGATCGACACAAGGATCTACAAGGCAGCAGTCAGCTGTATCAGCATATTGTAACTTCAGTGACCACCGACGAAAGTGTTGGATGAATTTAGCCATTCAGCAATATATATATAACATCATATGTGTGCTACATGAACAAGATCGATTTTCATAATGTCAACGTTCGACCTAATTACTGTGCAAAAGTCAGAGACCACTGTCGATCTGATAACTATTAGATAACTATGTTGTATGAAAATTGGTTTTGATACTAAAATACATATTAACTAGAACCTCTGGTTCATATTAACGTATAACTAAGTTATTACTTAAGTGTATAAAGTTGTATAAGCTGGATGACCCTCTAGTCTGCATAAATTGGACTTGAGGGTTGATTCATTATATTACTTATAACGCATGTGTTTAAAGATCGAGCTAACTAAGCCTGATGGTATCAGGACAAAATCCCCCCGTGGACAAAATCCCCTCGCGGACAAAATCCCCCATGGACAAAATCCCCCCGGACACAACCCCCCCCGGACACAATCCCCCCGCGGACAAAATCCCCCTAAGGCTTTATTAAAAAAAGGAGAATACGACTGACTTTATTAAAGAAGAAAAATTAAAAACACAATAAGAATAAGAATAAGAATAAGAATAAGAATAATAAAAGAGGCTTCGTGAAATTTAAGTTTAGACATAAATTTAGTTTATTTTCCATCTCCAGAGGTGTTGGAAGTTATTTAACCCTTAGTGATGGAGTTTATTAAAAATACAGGAACACGGATTACAGAAAAAATATCAAGATGACAATGATTTTGCCTTAAAAATTCGAATGAAACCTGCTCTAGCTTTTGTGCCTCCAGAAAAAGTTGTTGATGCTTTTGAACAATTATACGATTTTATACCAGTGGAAGGTTTGCCAATTCTCGATTATTTTGAAGATAATTATATTGGAAGGCCATGCCGACGAGGACGAAGAGAACCCACTTTTAGCATTTCTATTTGGAATATGTAGTCAAGAACAATTACAGAACTTCCACGTACAAATAACTCTGTCGAAGGCTGGCATAGACGCTTTGCATCTCTAACAGGATGCTCGCATCCAAACATATGGAAATTTTTAAAAGTTTTAGGGCAAGAAATAAGCTACCAACAGGCATTTATTTCTCAAATTATCGCTGGCTTGCCGACAGAACCGCAAAGGAAGAAGTATAAGTCTTCTTCTCGCATTTTGAAAATTGTACAAGACTATAACAACAGGTCTATTTTTGATTTTCTTAAGGGAATTGCTTTTAATTTGTCTTTTTAAATTTTGAATTTTGTTTGACTTTGTGTTTTTAATTTTTCTTCTTCAATAAAGTCAGTCGTATTCTTATTTGTTTGCCCGGTTAGGTAATTGTACGCCCTTGACGATTGGTTAGGTTAAGTCGTGATATTTTTGTTAAAACTTTAATAAAGTCAGTCGTATTCTTATTTTTTTAATAAAGCCTTAGGGGGATTTTGTCCGCGGGGGGATTGTGTCCGGGGGGGTTGTGTCCGGGGGGATTTTGTCCGCGAGGGGATTTTGTCCACGAGGGGATTTTGTCCACGGGGGGATTTTGTCCTAGAAGCATTACTGATGGATCTGCGGTAAATGCTCCTAAGCTATTGTTATATCAATATTTACAATTAAAAGTATTGACATATTTACTTAAATTCTGCAAAACAAATTTATCCAAAACGTTTCTCATTATAACCCTAATTCATGCTGTTTTTTTTCTTTCACAGGCTTAAGAAATGACAAAAAGTACAATTTCTGATGAGATTAGATATAAAATAATATATTTGCATGGTGAGGGACTGAGTCAAAGAAAAATAAGTGAATCTACAGCCGTTTCCAAAACTGGTGTACAAAAAATCTTGGCTCGTCACAGCTTAAATGGAACCCCAGCTGATCGCTCTAGATCAGAAGCCCTCTAAGCTTTCTCCATCTGATCTACAATATCTAAAGATTACTTCCCTTCGAGACAGACGCAAATCCAGCACTAGACTTGCAGCAGATCTCGAAAAAACAATAGGTGTCTCAGTTGATCCCTTACTGTATGAAGGAAACTTAACTCAGTAGGTCTTAAAAGACGTGTTGCAGCAAAAAAGCCACTTTTAAGGAATGGAAATAAAGAGAAGAGAAGAAAATGTGCTATGGAACACAAGTATTGGACATCTGAGACCTACTGAATTAAGCTTCCTTCGTACAGTAGAAGGATCAACTGAGACACCTGTTGTTTTGTTGAGATCCGCTGCAAGTGAAGTGCTGGATTTGTGCTGTCTCGAAGGGAAGTAATCTTTAGATATTGTAGATCAGATGGAGAAAGCTTAGAGGGCCTCCCTGATCTAGGACGATCAGCTGGGGTCCCATTTGATCTGTGACGAGCCAATATTTTTTGTACACCAGTTTTGGAAACGCCTGTAGATTCGCTTATTTTTCTTTGACTCAGTCCCTCACCATGCAAATGTATTATTTTATATCTAATCTCATCAGAAATTGTACTTTTTGTCATTTCTTAAGCCTGTGAAAGAAAAAACAACAACATGAATTAGGATTATGAGAAACGTTTTGGATAAATTTGTTTTGCAGAATTTAAGTGAATATGTCAATACTTTTAATTGTAAATATTGATATAACAATAGCTTCGGAGCATTTACTGCAGATCCATCAGTAATAGTTCACTAGATCTTTAAACACATGCGTTATAAGTAATATAATGAATCAACCCTCAAGTCCAATTTATGCAGACTAGAGGGTCATCCAGCTTATACAACTTTATACACTTAAGTAATAACTTAGTTATACGTTAATATGAACCACAGGTTCTAGTTAATATGTATTTTAGCATCAAAACCAATTTCCATACAACAGATTATCTAATAGTTATCAGATCGACAGGGTCTCTGACTTTTGCACAGTACTGTGTATATTATATATGTATATATATATGTATATATATATAATATATATATATATATATATAATATTATATATATATACCGGGTGTCCTAGAATTATCTGTACAATTTTTGGCTGTTATTAAAAGTCAACCATGACGTGTAGAAATTCTAGTGTTGTCCCATTTTACAGAGAATCTCATTAAGTTTTTCTGATACCACGTTTTGACAAGTTTTTTAGAAATGTGCGCGGGTGACAGACATTGATGATTTAAAAGCAAGAATCACAGCTGCTATTGAGCGAATTGATGTGGATATGCTGCAGCGTACATGGCAACATTTGGAGTATCGATTGGATGTTTTGCGAATCACTAATGGTGCACATATCGAATGTTTGTAACAACGTTACTTTAATAAAAGAAACTTTTGAAAATACAGATTCTAAATAATCTTGTTTAAGAATTTTACGTGTTATCAAGAATTTATTAAAAGATGAAATTGTACAGATAATGTTCGGACACACTGGAATTTCTAAAAAACTTGTCAAAACTTGGTATCTGAAAAAACTTAATGAGATTCTCTGTAAAATGGGACAACACTGGAATTTCTACACTTCATGATTGACTTTTAATAACAGCCAAAAATTGTACAGATAATTCTCGGACACCCTGTATATGGTATTTGTCATTTACCATTACTTATTCGGACTATAGTGGATTTAATTATCCCAGAAGAGTTCCTTGTTCCATGCACGGTCTGTGTGTATCATATATATATATATATATAATATATATATATATATAATAATAATATATATATATATATATATTAGTCATGCGGTTTGCTTCTACAAAGCTTCAATTTAATATTTAGGAGAAATCCAATGACAAGGAGGAATGTAAATGCCATGAAAAGTCTTCTTTAATGCGCAACGTTTCGAGCAATACGCTCATCATCAGGCTAGATAATAACAATATGAAATTAGAATCAATAAATAAATGTGAACAAGACAAAATAATTTCCATAAAACCTATTCATTAAAAACAAATTTTAAAAAGACTAAAAGAAGAGGGTTAAATTCAAAGTTATAAAAATTTACATATAAAATTACAAGAAATTTAAAAAGCTATTTTTAAATTACATATAGTAAATTTGAAATTAGTACACTGGAATAATTAACACTAATACAATGGATGGGTCTTTAAAGATAATAAAAAACGATACTTACTCTCAGTTGTTCGTATCTGGTTCTGATCTTGCTCAATTATACTGTTTGCCTAAAATCCATAAAGTTGGAACACCTCTCCGTCCTATTTTAGCTTCGTATAACTTACCTACCTTTCAATTGGCAAAATTTGTTGTTGGTCTCCTGTCACCTTTTGCGAAAAATGCTTATACTATAAATAACTCTTATGAATTTCAAAAAGATCTTCTTAGTGAGAATTTCGATTCAAAAAAGTTTTTTGTCAGTTTGATGTAAAGTCGCTTTTCACGAATGTACCTGTATCAGAAACTATTGCCATTATTTTAGATAGGGTTTTTAGCTCTGATGATAGTTTTCATGGTTTTTCATGGTCTTATTTTAAGGAACTTTTAGAATTGGTTTTTAAGCAATGTTATTTTACTTTCAATAATAAGGTTTACCAACAAATTGATGGTGTCGGGATGGGATCACCCGTCGGACCTTTATCAGCTGATTTTTTTATGACTCATTTAGAAAGTGTAATTTTAGACAATCTCCCACCCATTGTAAACCAATTTTCTATCGACGCTTCGTTGATGACTCGATAGCTGTTTTTGAAATGCTGTGCAAGCGCAACAATTTTTTAACTTCTTAAATTCTCTGCACCCCAATATAACTTATACAATGGAAACTGAGAAAAATGGCTCCCTTCCCTTTTTAGATATTTTAATTTCGAAAAAAGGTGATTCTATTACTACATCAGTTTACAGGAAACCCACTTTTACTGGTTTGGGCATGAATTTCTTTAGTTTTACTGATTTTAACTATAAGATGTCGTGTATTAAAACTCTCTTGTTCAGAGGATATAATTGACCTCTAGTTTTACCTTACTTAACGATGAATTTAATAATTTAAGATCATATTTTACCAATAATAGTTTTCCTGTTCAATATGTAGATAAACTAATAAGATCTTTCTTAAATAATGTTTATAGCCTCAACTTCCCTGTATTTCAGTGCCTAAAGATATAAAATATTTCCTGGTACCTGAAATGGGTCCCATGAATAAAGAATTTAAACTTAAATTTACAAAGTTGTTAAGAAAATCTTTTTATCATACTGATTTTCGCATTATATTTATTAACAAAATGTCTTTAGGTAGCTTTTTCTCATCGAAGGATCGAACTCCTGATTCGTTGCGTAGCGGTGTTGTATATTTATTTACCTGCCCAAGGTGTCTCCTTGGTACTTATATTGGCAGCACCGTGCGCTCCCTCAGGGCTAGATTTTATTCGCATATGGGAATAAGTTGCCGAACAGGTAAAATTTTAAATAAAAAAGAAGCCTCTAGTATTCGGGAACATAGTATAAAATGTAAAACTGATGTCACTTTAGATAATTTTAAAATTCTCGGTTGTAATTCTTGTCCTAACTCACTTAGAATTTTGGAATCTCTTTATATTAAAACATTGACCCCTTCTCTAAACGTGGATTCCTCAGCTGTCCCTCTAAATTTTTTATAATCCCCCCTCCCCCCTCCCCAACTTATAACTCTCCAACCGCCCAACCCATAGCTTGTTTCCTGTTTTGTTTTGTTTTAAATTACTCGTGCCTCGGAACCAGCATTGAAAGGTTCGTAGTGTTAATTATTCCATTGTATTAGTGTTAATTATTCCAGTGTACTAATTTCAAATTTACTATATGTAATTTAAAAATAGCTTTTTAAATTTCTTGTAATTTTATATGTAAATTTTTATAACTTTGAATTTAACCCTCTTCTTTTAGTCTTTTTAAAATTTGCTTTTAATGAATAGGTTTTATAGAAATTATTTTGTCTTGTTCACATTTATTTATTGATTCTAATTTCATATTGTTATTATCTAGCCTGATGATGAGCGTATTGCTCGAAACGTTGCGCATTAAAGAAGACTTTTCATGGCATTTACATTCCTCCTTGTCATTGGATTTCTCCTAAATATTATATATATATATATATATATATATATATATATATATAATATATATATATATATATATCGGGCGATGCATTCATAGTTTAAATTATGAATGCGTCGACGAATATATATATATATATATATATGTCCGAGAATTATCTGTACAATTTTTGGCTGTTATTAAAAGTCAACCATGAAGTGTAGAAATTCCAGTGTTGTCCCATTTTACAGAGAATCTCATTAAGTTTTTTCTGATACCAAGTTTTGACAAGTTTTTTTAGAAATTCCAGTGTGTCCGAATATTATCTGTACAATTTCATCTTTTAATAAAATTCTTGATAACACACGTAAAATTCTTAAACAAGATTATTTAGAATCTGTATTTTCAAAAGTTTCTATTAAAGTAACGTTGTTACAAACATTCGATATGTGCACCATTAGTGATTCGCAAAACATCCAATCGATACTCCAAATGTTGCCATGTACGCTGCAGCATATCCACATCAATTCGCTCAATAGCAGCTGTGATTCTTGCTTTTAAATCATCAATGTCTGTCACCCGCGTACATTTCTAAAAAACTTGTCAAAACGTGGTATCAGAAAAAACTTAATGAGATTCTCTGTAAAATGGGACAACACTGGAATTTCTACACTTCATGGTTGACTTTTAATAACAGCCAAAAATTGTACAGATAATTCTCGGACACCCTGTGTGTGTGTGTACAGTATATATATATATATATATATATATATATATATTTGCTTTTAGCTCTGATTTTTGTGTAATTTTTTGTCGGTGATAATCTAACAGTCAGTAAACCGGAAGTGACCTTCTAAATTTTTTTTTAAATTTTTGATAACTTAAGCTTTCCTTAAGATAGGCTGAGGTTTGTTAACAAAATTAAAGAAAGCGGTTCTTTACCTCACACAATGATTACACTGGGCAACACGTATTTTATTGAATGATATCTGACACTTGATTCTAGGTAATTTGGGTGCGCTGAATACGAATTTCAACTCGGTTTGGCTCTATCAGGTCCTGATTCTTGTCGACAGCCTATGTGCCATTTTCCAGATTTTTCAAATTAGGACTAAAAAATTAAGTCATGTGTTAATTTTTTTTTTCAAGTTTCATGAATACAAGCAGTTCAAACTACAGTAAAATTAGATTATAACGATAGAAATGACTTAAAATAAAAAACAAACAGATATGAAGCTTTCACTGTGGCAAAAATTTTCTTTTGTAAGACTTTCTAGCGTATTTGCTTGTTGATGGCAGGTCTCTTTTCAAGCACCAGCAGTAATCAGCCATCATGTGGGAATCCCAGCGGCCTTGGTACCGTTCCTCCATAATTTTGATATCTTGGTGGAATCTCTCCCCTTGTTCGTCACTTACATCACCTAAATTACTTGGAAATTGGTCAAGATGGCTATTCAAAAAATGCATTTTTATGCTCATATTGCAACCTAACTCTTTGTAGTCCCTTAAAAGTTTTTTACGATTTCTTCGTAGTTATCTGCCCTATAATTGCCTAAAAAGTTTTCTATCAAGTCCACGAATGAGAACCAGCCATTTTTTTCGCGTTCATTCATGACATTAGGAAAATTGCTGTCTTTAATCATTGTTCTTATTTGTGGACCGTCGAAAATTCCCGCCTTGATTTTTTCATAACTTAAACTTGGAAATTTTGAAGTTATGTATTTGAAACACTCGCCGTTCGTATCTAAAGCTTTTACATATTGTTTAATGAGGCCTAGTTTTATATGCAGAGGAGGAAATATGATTTTATCTCTGCTCACTAAAGGTGGATTAATTACGTTTTTTTCTCCGACAGTAAGTGATGTTCGTGCTGGCCAGATTTGTTTGAAATAATGTTCTTCCTTGGCTCTGCTGTCCCATAAGCAAAGGAAGCAGGGATATTTAGTATACCCTCCTTGTTGTCCTAGCAGAAAATTAACCATTTTTAAGTCAACACATATGATCCACTCGTGCTCCCTATATTTGATAAGATTTAAAACCTTTTCTATATGTTCATACTTTTCTTTTAATTTTGTTGAGTGCCCAATCGGTATCGAGCCGTATAGATTGCCATTATGCAACAACACACACTTAAGACTTCTTTTCGAACTGTCTAAAAACAAGCGCCAATCATTTGCATCGTAAGACTCAACCCCATCTTCTTTAACAAACCAACTATGTCGCAGCAATATACTAAACTATCCTCTGTTCTAAAATATTTAACAAGTTCTTTCTCTTTTTCTGTAAAATGAAATGTATGTGTTTCAAGTAAACAAGTTTTTCTCTTTAAGTCTTGAAGCTAAAATTTCCGCAGCCTTTTTTGGCAAATTTAGATCCCTTACAAGATCATTCAACTCGGCCTGGTTAAACTTTTGCGGATCGTTTTGACTTTCAAACACGCTGTGGTCAAAATCGGTGTCTGACTCCTCAAAGTGCATAACAATATTTTCAGGAAATCTTCAACTAATTCTTGAGTTGGCAGACCTTTAAATTTTGGAATGGGGATCTCATTTGAATGTAGCACAGGTCGTATCGCGGTGTCGAAATTTGGGTACTCGATACAATGTTTATTTTTCTTAGTGAAGCCCGAAGTCTTGACAAAGCAAAGGTAGCAATCGGTCTCGTGGTTAGTAGGCTCTCGCCACACCTGATATGGAAAAAAATTGTAAAGCGTTAACAAAAGCGACGAGAGACTTGTTTTATGAATTTTATCAAAAGTTATCACCCAAACATTTAACATTTCTATGTGTTTCAACCTTATGCAATATTTGAGATTCTTATAAACATTTTCTGTAAATTTTTGTTTATGTACCTAAGTTACAATTACATTTAGGTAAGTTACAGTATACTAGTGATTAAATTACGTAGTTTTATGAAATCATAAACTTACCATCGGAACTCCAAAAGGTATTTTTGAATCCGAACCCTTCGTCCAATGTCGCAGTCTTTCAATGCATATAGTGCAGGCTTTATGTGGAGCCCACGATTTATCTTGGTCCCCCAGTTTTATGCCAAAATAAGCTAAGTAAGCTCTTTTTACGAAGTAAGTTATATTTGCTCGTTGATGTGGAAGTGTAAAATTTCCACATATATAACAGAAGGAATCAGGTTGTTTTTGCATTTGAACTTTCTAGTGCTTGATGACATATTGCTTGATTGTTCTGCCAATTTGTAAAGGTATTTAAAGCCCTTAATTCATATAAATTTAAGAAAATCTGAAATATAAACACAAAAATTAGTTTAAATAGGTACTTATTATGAAATAGGTACTTACAATCTATGAAATTAAGCTAGAAACACGGATGAGTAGGTACAATATAAATTACGTCTAATTAAATCAACTATATTAAATCACGATGACAAAATTACTCACTAAATCATATGCCAATTCAAAATTATGTTAATGCCCAAACTTAATTAACTAACTCGACTGACTGACTGACTGACTGACTGACTGACTGACTGATTGAATTGACTGATTAACTCTGGAAACGAGTCGCTTTTATATATTTTAGTTGTCCCTCTAGAATACTCTACAGAGAACAGGAACGCTCGAGAAAATTTTAGAATTCTATGATATTTTTAGCTTAATTTACTAATATTAAAATGGGTTAAAAATGACAAAATTAAAAATATTTTTAGGGTGTTACATATAAAAATATACATAATACAACAATACCATAACAATAGGTACAAATACCTAGATAAAAACCTAGTTGCATAATGTGTAACTGCAAAAAGACAGCGAGTATTGAGAAAAAAACCTTTTTATGAATACGACGAAAGAGGAGGGGTGTTGAGCAAAATCAGGACCTGATAGAGCAAAACCGAGTAAAAATTCGTGCTCAGCGCACCCAAATTACCTAGAAGTAACTGTCAAATCTAATTCAATAGACAAAAATTTGAAATTTGTTCCCCAGTGTTATTTTTTCGAATTTCACTCGCGTTACAGTTTTAATCCAAAAGTCGAAATTTAAATAACTTGGATGATATTGTACCCACGTTTTTACAAACCGAGTCATTTATTTTATGTTAGGTTAGGTTAACTGAACCTAACCTATCCTAACTTTGAAAAAAAATAATTCAGAGACGAAAATTTGGGATATTAATTTTCTCTGAGGTATTGGTTATTTATGGCTCGGAACCCACGTAAAATTGTAGGTCCCCTCCGCCACCACGGAGGTCCTGCGCAGTACACAATTACAAACACGGTTAGGTAGACTAGCCCATGAGTGGATCCTAGGGTCTTTGCTGGTCTGAAACATTATAACATAACATTATAACAGATAGCACGAAATCCGATCAATGTATGTGTGTATACATATGATATAATTTTATTGGATCATCTGAAGATCAGGGCCCCCATCCCTCTTTAGTTAACTTTATAAGGCTAACTAACGAAAATATCACGACCTAACCTAACCAATAGTCAAGGGCGTACAGTTGATCTAACGATTGGTTAGGTTAGGTCGTGATATTTTCGTTAGTTAGCCTTATAAGGCTAACTTAAGAAGGCTGGGGGCCCTACTCTTCAGGTGATCCATTTTATTTTGGAGTGCTTTTCCTGCTTAATGAACTCGGTTAGAAATTGGTACTAAACCCAAGTTGTACCATTTGTTATTTTAATTTAAAAAATGCTTTTTATTAAATCTTAATTTTAAAATGATATATTTAGGTTATATTTAGGTTATTTTGCAGAAGAGCGATTTCGTGAACAGTATATTGAGAAACTTATTTAGGTGTTTGTTTTTACATATTTGTAATAATTTTTTCAAAGAAGTAGTGAAGATGTTAGGCTGAAGAGAAATTTTCTCTTAAATTTTGCATTTTCCACAAAATGCATGATGTTGAAACTTTTTCATTTATTTATGTAAAATCCCTCAAATCCATTTGTCAAGGGACAGGTTCAATGGAATTAGATGTATAATATTGCTTTACATATTTCCATTCCACTTGCAGAAATTTCAGGGAATGAAAATTTTGGTAAAATTGATGGAATTTTTTTTCCACAAAGTACATTTATGTTGAAACTATTTCGACCGAATATATTTTTGTTACAGTGTTGTATTTCGAAATTATTTCAGAATTTGTAATTGTTCAACTTATTTATAGGACAGGAGAGCACACACTGAGTGACTTAAATCTTCTAAACTAAATGTACTTAGAAGTTAAATGACTTCTTTCCACTACATAAGTGATAAATTTTAACTAATTTCATTCGTAAGTACCGTTAGTATTGTTTGTTTTGATTAATATAACTGATAATTCTAATTATCAGTATAAATGTGCGCACAATATACTTCAGTGGATTTACAGCTTCTTCTGTGTTTAAGTATTTTTTATAAGATGATAAATGTATATACGAAGTGAGGGGTGTTGCAAAAATAGGTGTTTTTTTCAGGATTTTTTCACATTTTCAAACAACTATATTTTTTTAAAGAAAACGTAAATTTATCATGTTCTGTCAAAAAAGTGAACTGAAATATCCGTTTTGTTAGTTGCAACGTTGTATTTGGATTTTTGTCATTACGTCATATCGTCGTTGCCTCGAGAGTTTTCAAGGGGTCCAAGTGAGTCATGAGTCATGTCATATCGTAAGCGTCGCATTCGGTGTGACGTCGCCTTTGTTCGCTGATGTCATTCGCAACGTCAAACGTCAACTCAATAATTCTGAAATCGATGTTGATGGTCTAACAATCCCATTAACCTGGAGTGGATAAGCGAAATTTCGCAGTGTCTGCGAACACTGCTCAGAGTTTGTCTGCCAAAAAGTCCTGAAATCCTAAGGAAACACACCACAACTTTTGCAACACCCCTTATGTTAAACTCAGTCATTCTCGCGTTATCAATCTTCAATCAGGCTGTTGAGTACAGTAAGTCCTCGTTAATCTGACTTAATGCAACCGTCGGAGGATCGGAACAGCCAAAAAGTTGGAATAGTGGAGGCTACCCCAAAGTTATCATAAGTTTATCAGTTTATTACGAAAACCGGAGCAAGTGTAAGTTACGTCCCCCTGTGGTGCCTGGTGTAGTTTACGTTCCCGTACATTATCCTAGTGTAGTTTACGTTCCCCAACTTTGCCCGCGTATACTTAATCAAATAAAACGTTAAAACTAACGAAAATATTACGACTTAACCTAATCAATCGTCAATATATATATATTGACGATTGGTTAGGTTAAGTCGTAATATTTTAGTTAGTTTTAAAGTTTTATTTGATGGATTCATTTAAAAAGTCTCCTAAAGATCCTAGTGTAGATTACGTTCCCCAACTTTGACCTAGTGTAGTTTGTGTCCCCTTTTGCGAATATATATATATATACGAGGGTCGGTACGAAACTAATGCCTCTTATTTTTCAGTTTATATTTACATTATATATTTATTTATTTATTTATTATATTTACTTTATATTTGCCACGTATGTATGCAGATTTCCTGTAATTTTCATTCGAATTATAAGGCTGTAGCATATATTCTGGGGTCCATTCCTTGGCTGAGGTTCAGGCTTTGTTTCACGGCTAAGCCACTGATGTTGACGCTTAATATTGTTATAGAGGACCCATTTTCATCCCCAGTGACGATTCGATTCAAAAACGGTGCCTGCAGTTACCGAGAATGCAGCGATGTGCAAATATCGATTCGATGTTGAAGATTCGCTTGTGACAAATCATGCGGAACCCATTTTCCAACCTTCACTACTTTTCCTAACAGCTTCAAATGACGATGAATGGTCATATGGCTAACGCCGAGTTGCAGGCCAAGTTCTCTTACAGTTACCGTTGGGTTTTCCTCCACTCTTCCTTTCAGCAACTCTTCATCTAACCCATTTGGTCATCCTGTTCGCTGATAATCTTTCAGACTGAAGTCTCCATTTCTGAACTTCTCAAACCATCTCCTACACATCCATTAGTTCACATCATCATTTCCATAAACTCTCTGAATGTATTTTGCGGATTCACTAGCGCTAGATCCTTTATGGAACTCATACAGCATCACATGTCGGATATGCTCTTTCGTGGGCTCCATGTTTTTTCAATTACTATAATATCGTAGGGGTGGCGTTGTAACTGTATGAGAAACACCAGAGAAAATATTTATTAGCCAAGGTCTCATTCATAATTACGAAAGCTGGTGCAGCACTCCCAAAACAGGTTCTTCGAGCCATATACTGTATGTACTTCGCCATGGTGTACCCACACCTACAGTACTGCGTTAGTGCTTACGGAAGCACGTTAATTTTCGCTGCAACCATTGGTAGTAATGCAAAACAGATTAATTAGGAAAACTTATAAATCGAACAAGCATAACGAAAGTACAGATCAAATGTTCCACGAGTTAAAAATTCTCAAACTAGAGAAATCTACAAACTAAATATTGCTTCATATATGTATCATTGTATCAAATCGTCCATAATACTGCTCCAGAAATCATCCAAAACAAAATATTAGCTTCCCAAACACAACACCGCTTTAACACAAGCCAATCAGGGACGTACATCAGAAAACGAATTATACTGTAGAATGTGTGACTCGATCCTTATCTTCAAGTGACCCAAACCTTTGGAATTCACTTGATCAAGAGATAAAACAATTTCTCAAAGGAAACTGAAAGACAAATTCAACACCTCGTACAAGCCATAACTCTGTATCACCAGTCTATTTCAATAACAAAATTAAACTACATCCTCTTACTTCCAGATTTATTTCCATATTTCTATATAGCTAAGCAAAAATAATAATAATGTAAAACGAAACCAAACATGAGGAAGGTCAAGGTATCTAAGGTTGTTTAGATACTCAATAAGGAAGGTATTTAATATTTAGATATAATATTTAATTATATTTCAGCGTCTAATACCCAAATAAATAAATATATATTAGGGTGTTTCATACCTATAGGGTAAAATAAAAATGAGCTTGGAGTTTTAATCCACACGTTTCTCCGTATTCTAAAGAACAAGAAAACACGTTTGTGCAAGTTTGAACCAGATCGCGCTGCATTTAGAGGTCCCCAACTTTGACGACTTTTTGTCAGTTCATTTCTCGCCTGCCTGCAGTGAATACGGTTTTCTTCGTCACTTGAGCGGTTCGTGTTGTATAGCCTATTGGACAACTATGGAGGTAATTATATATGCTACTAATTATCTCATTTTACTGTGGTATTGAAATTTATTATTATTTAATTTCTGTCATTTTACTGTGGTAGTGATATTTATTATTAATATTACATGAAATTAATTAGTCTGTTGCATATTGGACAACTAAGCTGGTAATTATTTATGATACTAATTAATGTAATTTTACTGCGGTATTGAAATTTATTTAATTAATGAATTGTCAAAGAGAACGTAGTGTACACGTATCAGTTTTATAAATAAAGAAAAGCAGTAACTGGGACTCGAACCAGTGTCATAGCCGTTTGGCGGCATCGCTCAAGTCGGCGTACACAGCACGCTATCCACTCCATAGATGGTGTAGTGGATAGCGTGCTGTGTACGCCGACTTGAGCGATGCCGCCAAACGGCTATGACACTGGTTCGAGTCCCAGTTACTGCTTTTCTTTATTTAATTAATGAAATTAATTACGATGTGAAATTATTTCTGTGGAATTATTTAGTTTGTTTTCTTTTCCAGGTGTCTACCAGAGCGAAAACAGAAGTGTTTCTTATTGGCCAGACGGATGCGAACATCACATCAAGTGGCCTTCCAACTCAGTTGCAAGTATTCAAAAAGTACTTTTACCACCAAAAGGAGCAAAAATTTGGACGTACTAAATGCCTGAACCTGTGCCTGGATGCCTGTCTCATATTTTGGGAGAGAGCGAGAATCCCCATGATGCGTCGAGATTCGGCCTTGAGGAAGATGGAATCCCTTCTCAAGGAATACGACCGGCTTGTGAAGCACAAGTCACATAAAGCAGAGTCCTTCCGAGTGAAGGAGGCGATGTTCAAGGAGGCAATAGCGAAGGAGATCATGGACATGCTCATTCACAGGCTAAGGAAATGATGAAGAATCAGGAGGACATCCACTTTCTCGACATGCAGCGTGAAGATCCAAATTCCTGCAGCATGGGCCCTGTTGACATGAAGCTTCACTATAAGGAGATTAGGAAAAGGAAGAGGCTGGACAAGATTAAGGAACAACAGGAGAAGGCCAGGAAGGAACAAGGAGCTGCAGAAGATACGGGGGCTTTAGTGATTTCAACTTCGTCAGAGACTGACTCAGATGTCGTTGACCCAACCGTGGAAGTTTTTCCATCCTCCTCCAAGGGAAATACCAAGAAGCGATGCAGGAATCTGATCTCACAGGATGTGACGACTACCTACGATCGGCTGAATATTTCGTACCGCGATTCAGCTATGTCGTACGCTGCAGCGGCTAAATCACTAGGTTTTGACTTGGATGAACTGTCCATTTCTGCCAGTACCATGTACCGCACACGCAAGGCTCTCAGGAAGGTGGCTGCTGAAAGTTATCAATCCGACGAAGTTTGTCCTGGTCAGCCTCTTGTCTTGCATTGGGACGGTAAGCTCCTACCTGACAATGAGCAATGGAAGGAGAGCGTTGACCGGATCGCCGTCCTCGTCTCTGGCGACGGCAAGGAGAAGTTGCTCGGCGTTCCTAAGGTGACGTCCGGAACCGGCGAGAAGATAGCGCGAGTTTGCTTGGATTTGGTCAAGGAACACAGGATGGAAGAGCGCGTGCGGGGACTCTTTCGACACGACAGCGTCGAACACCGGGATTCATATCGGGGCCTGCGTCCTGATTGAGAAAGGTCTTGGCAGAGAACTCATGTACTTCCCCTGTCGGCATCACATCTATGAAGTCATCCCAGCTCCGTCTTCAAGCGTGCATACGGCCCTTCAAGTGGCCCCGATATACCCGTTTTCAAGAGGTTTCAGGCACAATGGAAGTTCATCGACCGGTTGGACGTGCGGCCGTACGATTTGCTCAAGTCAATGACTCTATGAGGGAACTGAGGGAGAAGTCAGTCCTGCTGGTGAGAGGGATGGTGAGCACGTCGCATCAGCGCGATGACTACAAGGAACTGCTACAGTTGGTTCTCATCTTCCTGGGAGAAGCAAAAGTGGTGGATTTCCCTCTCAGAGCCCCTGGCGCTTACCATCACGCTCGATGGATGGCGATAGCCATCTACTCCTTGAAAGTAATTCTACTGAAGAAGCAGTTCAAGATGTCGAGTCACGAGTTGGAAGCTCTGACAGCCGTAGGTCTCTTCGTGTCCCTCGTCTACATCCGAGGTTGGACTCGTGCTGCAACCTCAAGCAAGGCTGCCGCAGTTGATCTGGAATTTCTGCGTGACGCGGAAGCCTTTGCCATGTCGGGATATTCGTGTGTTAACGCTGCGCAAGAAGCCATGTCTCGACACCTATGGTACATCTCTGAGACTCTTATTGCCATGGCGTTCTTCGACGCAGATGTGGCAGATGAAGAAAAGGCTCAGATGGTCGTCAGTTTGGGTAAGCCCGCATCGAAAAAGGAACTCAAGCGACCCCAAGGGAAGAACGTCAGGAATCTTGCCTCGAAACACCTGGCGGAGTTCGTGACAGGAAAGACGATGGCTTTCTTCCATGCATTCGACTTGGACACAGAATTCTTGAAAAAGCCAGTTGCCGAGTGGACTGAAGTAGAGGGCTTCAAGCAAGCAGCGGCAACTGTTAACAAAATCTCTGTCGTCAACGATCGGGCCGAAAGAGCCATCGCGCTCACCAAAGAGTTCAACTGTTCTCTGACGAAGAACGAAGAGCAGAAGCAGTATTTACTCAAAACTGTGATGCAGCATAGGGCGAAATACCCGAATAAAACCAAGAAGGATTTCATGGACAAATGATTCGCAAGAATGGTTATGTTTTTTGTATCTTTGTGAAAATGTGTAGTGAAATGGTACTCGTTTGTTGAATAAAAATTCATTGACAGATTTTTGTTTAATTTTTTCCGTTTATGATCTGCCAGAGCATCAAACTGGGGACCCGTAAACTTTAAACTATTGAATTAATACTTCGGTTTATCAGTCTCCTCAGCAAATGGAACAAGGGATCCATGTGGATTAAAATGTTTCCAAACTTTTAATTTATGAAACACCCTAATATATATATATATATTTTTTTTTAATTGGGGTTGCTTAACCTCTTTCGCAACATCTAAGGTCATATAACGGAGGGGACCTACAGCTTTACGTGGGATCCGAACCACGGGTCGCTACATAATCTGGGCGCAGAGGACGGTCTCCCATCCAACTACTACCCAGACCCAATGTCGCTTAACTTCGCTGATCTCCGGGAAGCGGTGTTACGACATCGGCCACGACGTAGCCCCATATACCCAGACCCAATGTCGCTTAACTTCGTTGATCTCCGGGAAGCGGTGTTACGACATCGGCCACGACGTAGCCCCATATATATATATATATATATATATATATATATATATACACGAGAAGACTCCAGAACAAATACTAGGTATAATGGAGTCTGAAACCAAACATATATCACTGAAGCATGTTCCAGAGCTTCCGCAGCAGAAAAGCAAACATCTTGCTCAAATTATGGAAGAGTCTAGTCCTACCAATAATTGAGTATTGCTCAGTACTCACAAGCCCATACAGAAAACGAGACATTCGAACATTGAAGCTATACAAAGGACTTTTACATCTAAGATAGAGGAAACGGAACGTGAAGACTACTAGTCTCGACTACAATCCCTGAAACTCTACTCTCTCGAAAGAAGGCGCGAGCGATATACAATAATATACATATGTAAAATATCAGGTCATTCCATAAGTAATGTCGTTTTTCACTATAGATTAAGTTTAAACTAGTCCTACTCGGTTTAAGCATAAATTTTCCGAAGGTTATATCTAAGAGGAGATCTATCGTGTTTCGCTACATACTTTACAGACCTTGACCAGTGAAGACCTGTGTTTTGCTTTATGTGAACCCCTCATAAACATGGCGGTATCAGAAGAGCATATCAGGCATATAATGCTTTACGAGTTCAAAAAAGGGAATTGTGCTACTGAAGCAACGCGAAACATTCAGGACGTTTATGGCAACGATATTCTGCATGTGAGGAAATGTCAAAGATAGTTTCAAAAGTTTTGGAATGGTGACTGCTGTTTGACAGATGCAGCACGCTCTGGACGCCCTGCTGAGTTTGATGATGACCTGCTGTTAGCCGCACTTCAAGAAGACTGTTCAACAACTGTCGAAGAGTTGGCCCAGAAACTCAATTCATCCCCGTCCACCATCCATCGACATTTGCAACAACTCGGGAAAGTGCCTAAGTTAGGAAAACGGGTGTCACATGAATTGTCGGTCGACAATCTGAGGGTGCGGGTAAATATTAGCAGCTCTTCATTCCTGTGAACTCCAAGATCCGTTTTTGCACCGTTTAGTGACTGGTGATGAAAAGTGGATACTGTACCAGAATGTTAAGCGCCGTCGACAGTGGGTTTGTGCCGTAGAACCAGCGACACCACAGTCAAAACCAAATCTTCACCCTCGGAAGGTGTTGCTTAGTGTTTGGTGGGATAAAGGTGGTGTAATACACTTTGAAACCTTACCACACAACCAAACAATCACCGCTCAAGTCTACTGTCAACAACTGGATCGATTGAACACTGCACTAAAAGAAAATAGACCTTCTTTGGTTAATCGGAAAGGAATCGTGTTCCACCACGACAACGCACGTCTTCATACCGCTCGGATCACTTCTGCAAAAATTGAGGAGCTTGGGTGGGAAAAACTTCCACATCCTCCATATTCTCCAGACCTTGCGCCTTCAAATTATCATCTCTTCAGGAGTCTGCAAAACTATCTTAACGAGAAACAATATACTTCTTTAGATGACCTGCACACCAGTCTTTGTACGCTTTTTGCCTCAAAACCGCCTAAATTTTATAAACCTGGCATTGAAAAGCTTGTAGGACGTTGGCAGGGTCATTGATTCCGATGGAAAATATATATTAGATTAAAAAGTTTCAGTTGAGTTTTTTTTTGTCCTTCAAATTCCGATCTAAAAAACATTACTTATGGGATGACCTGATACTTGAGGGCTCTGTCCCTAACCTTAGAAGTGAAATAGAAACAAACTGGAATGAGAAAAGAGGCAGATTTTGTACGGTCTCAGCTGCGGTGGGACAAGGTGCCATGAAAACGAGAATGGAAAATACCCTCAGAATACGAGGCCCAAAGCTTTTCAATGTTCTACCAAAAGAATCGAGGAGCTTCCAGCACACCGACCTGAATAACTTCAAGAACCAGCTGGACAGATTCCTGTGCAAAGTCCCTGACCAGCCATGCGTGGCTGACTACGAGGGCAGGAGATCAGACAGCAATTTTCTCCTTCACCAAATCCCGCAAATGAGGCGGGATGCTGCAGAGGGGTCGATCCTGAACCGTCGTTCGAACTCACCTAAAGTATGTACCTAAAGTAAGTATATACACAGGAAGATGAAGACTAAGACGATTGTATAAAACATTTATTCCAGTAGGACGTTTGGAATCTAGCTAAATTCATCATCAGCTATTCTAAAAACGAGGGTATAAATAATTACATAAAAGCAATAAAAACAAATTCAAACGAAGTTATAAAGTAAATGGCACAAACGGAGCGAAACTCACCGCATGGCGCAGGAGACAATAAAAAGAAAGAAAAATTTGCTATAGACAAACTAGGTTGGTTTATATAATATTTAATTTTATGGAAGCAGTCAAATCATTGAGGGAGGGACGGAGTTGTTTAATATACATAGATTCCAGTATTCTTAAATTATTAACAGTAACAGCGGATGATAAAACAAAAATTATTAATATTAAATGCGTCATCTTTTACTCTATGTTTCTCAATTAGTTCCTGTACGACGCAATCGATACCCTGCAGTTTATCCTTTAATATTTTTCTGATGTTTTATCTTTAAAGTTACTTAATTTTACAGTCACTCTTTTTCTCTTTCGGAACATTGACCTCTTTTATCTCTCGAACCAGCTTCTCTTTCCTCGTTGTTGTATTTTTGGGACATGTCTTTCCACAATTTCCAGCGTCTTCTACTCTAAGGTCACTAGCATCTCTTCCGTTGTCTTGGCCTCGGAGATGGTTTTCCAATCTATAACTTCCATGCTGGATGCAGTATCTTCCCAGTTTATAGCTTTGGAGTCAAAATAAAAAAATTCAAATTTGCTTCTTTCTGTTGTTCGTGTTCTTTCCTTTCCTGTTGCTTTTATATTGGTTATTTTTTCAATAATGTTGTGATCCGATATTATAGTTGCGGATATTTCTACATTGTCAATTAGGTTGCTGTTGTTTGTGAATACCAAATCTAGGCAGTTGTTTTTTCTTGTCTTTTCTGTTATTTCTTGTGTTAACATAAATTCATCAACTAGACCTAGTAGAATTTTTACCTGCTCCTGGTCTTCCCGTGTGTGCCCTTTGTTCTAGTGTATACCTATATTTTTTCCTATCCTTTTATATTCCATGAATGGAAAATTAAAAACACAACAGAGAAAAATATTTGGGGTTGGAGAGTGTAGATCTTTTACCCAGTTTCTTACCTCTGTAATGGAATCTGAGAATTTTGAGGTTGTCGTGTTCGGGGGTCTGTACATTACAATTAGTACCATATTTAATTTTTCATCTTTTGCTGCTACACATTCTACGTAGCTGTTTGAAGTACTTATAGTCATTTCTGCCATATGCCTTTCAAGTGTGTAAATAGCACATCCTCCTTTACGTCTCACTGTTCTGTCGGCTCGGAGGATGTTATAGTTGTCAATTTTTATTTCTTTTTTGCCAATAGAACTCAGTTTTCACAGTTCTCCTGGCAGTCCTTTAGATGGGTTTCCGTGAGGCATGCAAAATCTGCTACGGTTTCTTGCATGAGTCCCTTCAGGTATAAAATTTTGTCCGGGGAATGGTTTGATTTAAGGCCCTGAATGTTGGTTAGGATTATTTTTATTTTTTCCCTTTCGTTTCCGATTCATTTTCCAATGGTGCTGCCGATTTCGTTGCCTTGTGATCCTCCGAGAATTTTCCTCTCTTTATCTGTTTCGATAACCGTTGTCCCGATATCGCATGTAATGGTTTTCTGTATGCTTTCTGTACGGGTCTCGGATCCCTGTATTTTTCAGTTGGCTTTGTATTTGTTGGATGGTATTCAATAGTTGAATTGTGTGGGCTACATCTAAAATAGTGGTAGCCCTCTTTGTTGCTGGTTTCGTCTGCTCACCTGTCGGGTTCCTTTGAGGGTGGTGGTAACGGCATTTTTGTCCGTATTTGCACCTCCCGTATCTTGCATAGGTGTTGCAGACAGTAAGATGGTGGAACTTGCACTTTTTTTTCAAATTTGCAATATCCTCTTGTGTAGTGTGTGTTACATAATGTGGGATGTACATAGATGCATTGCCTATTCCGATATCTGCAGTACCCTTTTGCGTAGTATTTACAGACGGTATTTTCTACGCTTCTTCTTGTTCCCAGACTATTTTCTATGTTCTGAATTTTTATATTATCATTTTTTTTTTTTATTTCCTACGTTTTTAGTTTTTATCTTTTTATCATTTTGCTCGTTGGGCAGTTTTACCGCTCTTTTCTTTCATCTGTCTTCATTCTGTATTAGATTGTTATTCGTTATTTCCTCTTCTCTCTCATCCACCCGAATTTTCATTGGGACATTTCCGGACTCTTGTTTCCCCGTTATCCCCTCCTTTTTTGTAACACTCCAATTTGCTTTCTCCATTTCTTTAAATACCGCAAAGGAGTTTACAGTCTGTGTACATGTGTCACAGAAATTTGATTCCCACAATCTGTTTCGCGTTCGAAACAAGATATTTTTTCCTATCATCCCAATTCATGCAGATAAAGTCGTGCAGTTTTTGACAGAAATCACATCTTATTGCTGCATTTTCAGTTGTTTGCAGATTACACAAATTGCAGATTAAGTGAGAATTTGGACCCATGGCCATGCTATTCATTAATTATCGTAAAAGAAATACATACACAAATTATTTTTTTCTTTCTTTCTCTTTTTTCTTTCTTTTCGATGGTCACGAGGGTTTTCTGACCTTTGCGTTTTATGACCTTTTTCCTGCCTTGTTTCAAAATTTCTCGAATGCCGACCGTATTAGGGTTTAAATATATACGTTAAACTGGTGATAATTTATATAAACTGTGTTGCACTTTCTTAATTTTAATGAATTTCACTTTATAATTTATATGCACGGATTCACTGATACTTTATACACTTTCGGGTGCGACAAATAATGGTCATCATGTGGTGTGTTCTAAACTCGGACAAATTCGAAGGATAAACAACTAAATGTATTTGTGTATATATATTACTTAATTTTTGAGAAATACTCATCAAATATACAACGTTTGAGGATGACACAATAGTAAGCTATCTTTCACTACAAGTAAATGTACCGAAGTTGTAAGATGGCTGACGAATACAATAGATTTTTTACGTATTACTAGAAGGAATCTTATGGTTTCTATTAACAAACAAAATGTACAATTGAATGAAATGAATGTCACAAAATAATCTAAAGTAATAAGATTTCTTGGAGCAATGCTTTACGTTAACTTAAATGAAATAATAATAATTATTGGTTTTGTTTAACCTCCTTCGCAACATCTAAGGTCATATGACGGAGGGGACCTACAGCTTTACGTGGAATCCGAACGGGTCGCTACATAGTCTGGACTCTGGACGCAGCGGACGGTCTCCCATCCAACTACTATCCGACCCAATGTCGCTTAACTTCGCTGATCAACGTTGCAATAATATTTAAAATTTAAACCCACAGTTCCAAAACTCGTTTTGTTTCGTCTTTATCATTAAACCTTCCTTCTTCCTTACTCAATAGGGTGATCCGTTTGGGTATGGATAAAACAAAATTGATGTGAAATGGAAACAGTAACATTGTATCGTTTAATATTTGGCAAACAATACCCACAAAGATAGTAGATTGTGACAAACCTAATTAGTCTTCAACATGACCCCCCCCCCTTCCAAACACGACAGAGGTCATAACGAGAGGCTAATTTTTATGACCACCTGCATGTGGTTTAGTGATAGACCCCGTTTCTTCAAATGTGCTTACCACTGCACTATGGAGTCGTATTTAGGAGCTTTTCGAACACTATTCACACGGCGAAACTCACGCTGTACCGCTGTCACACTCTCAAACTCAGCAAACCAAATGACACACTTCGCACGTTGTTGTGCATTCGCCGCCATCTTCGAAACTGGCATATGTAAGTCTGACAGCAGATGGCACTCGTACGTCTGGCAGCGGATGGCATAGCCTACTACAAACTCCCACATTTTATGACTACACGTGCAACGGATGAGTGCAGTATCACTTCTCGGTAGACTCTCTCAGCGTTTTTATTTTATCCATACCCAAACGGATCACCCTGTACTTCATTCACACAACGCTAACATCTTAGACAATACGAGTTTCGGTGTGAAGCTTCCCTGGCTGTTTCACAAGGTTATGTGAGACTCCAACAACTTAGATATCATTAGTATTCAGAAACGAGCAACAAGCATATTGCTGATGCTGATGCTGATTTCTACGGTTGTACGAGTGTGATCTTAAGAGTTAAAAATGTTGAAGGTCAAAGACGTAATTAAAATGATACGTTTCACGTTCATTTACAAATGTATGAACGAAATTATGAATTTGCTTCCTAATTTATGTAAAAGTAGGCATATTATCCCTAAATTTAGATTACTTTACACACACACACACACCAAAAAAAAAATCTCCCATTTTTGTTTGATTGAAATTATGAAATGACTTACGCATTATTAAAAAATATTTGTAATCTAATTTCACTTAAAAATAAACTGAAATCTCTTAATTAATGAGGTTTATATCGTATCCATGCCGAAACACCACTTCCCGTCAATCAACGAAGCTAATGTGACTGTTCTCCGCGTTCAGATGATGTAGCGACCCGTGGTTCGGATCATACGTAAAGCTCTCGGTCCCCTCCGTCACATGACCTTTGCCGTTAAGGAAGAGGTTAAAAACCCTCAATAACCTAAATAAACCCATAAATAAACCTATTCTTTTAATAAATGAATACTGGTGAATTTTTTTAATTTATGATTTAGTGAATACTGCATTTCCATTTAATAACTGCTGATCTGCACAATTGCTCTACTGTTGCTGTAGAATAAAAGTTTTGAAACCAAATTTGAAATCGTACTAAGATATCTTCATCTGAGGGTATCTCGATCATAATGCAAATTGCCTTATTACAAGATAATTTTTTTTAGTTAGATGATTAGTTTTTAATTTTTTGTTGCAACCCTTGAATGCCTCTGTATAATATACGCATGAATTAGAGTATTTTTAATTGATAACGCCATGGGGCCTCGTAATCTAAACATAGCTTTGGGCCTCGGCATTTCTAAATCCGACACTGAATTTAGAATAACCCCAAAAAGGCAATTTAACATAAACCTTAAGCTTAGGGACTGTTGGAGTCAATTACTTTGGTTGACAGACATCATTCAGAAAATTGTAAATATGAATATATTTATGAATCAAATTCGAAGGATAAAGATTAGAAAGAAATTTTTTTTTAAGATATTCTATCTCCCCATTAAATGATAACCAATCAGAAAAGATTGTAAAAGCTCGAATAATTTTACATTTTAAACTAGCAATTTTAAAATTAAAAGAAATTGAACGAAAAAAAAACTGGTACCAAGCGGAATAATGATTCTCTTTCGATAAAATGAATTAATAAACGAGGACGTATCACGATTGACTAAAGCGTCCAAACATGGCAATTTATCATTCGTCTCAGTTTCCATTGTAAATCTAATATTCTAATGACGAGAGTTCATGCATTCAAGAAACAAAGGAGCATTATCACTGTGTTTGAACAATATAAAACGAACATCCGCCTAACGTTTGTAAGCAACAGAACGAAATTGTAAGGAACAATCATTTAACCAAATCTGTACATAAAGGCATAAAAAACTATTAGCAAAAGATGGACCCAGGGAAGAACCCATAGCCACTCCGTCTACTTGTTTATACAATTCATTATTAAATTTAAAAACCATATCGTCAACCGTAAGATGTAGCAAGGGTAAGAAATTAGACTTATTTAAACCAAAGGTATCAACATTATCTCTAAACAAATTATCAGATATAATATTACGAGTTTTATTAATAGGTACATTGGTAAAAAGAGATTTCACATCAAAACTAGTCATGTAATAACCAGTATTATTAATCGTTTTGATAAAATCGACAAACATAAAAGAACCACGTAAAGTGTATTGATTACGCGTTATGGGTCAACAATAGAAACTGAGCTAGTATATATACATATAGTTTTTTAGTATATACTGTATATCCTGACGTTTCGGAAGCTCATTTTCTATCATTAGAGGTTAAAATAAATATTAAAAGCTCAAATAAGAGACTCCTAAATTCAAATACAGTATATACGAGGGTAATTCAATAAGTATCCCACTTTTTATCTTCACAATTTTATTTTCACATCTGATAGATTATAAACACATCACTTCTCAACATAGTCTCCCTGTTTCTTAATACACTTAGTCCAGCGATCTACAAGCTTCTTAATGCCATCACAAAAGAATGTTTTTGGCTGTGTGCGTAGCCAGTCATGCACCGCCTCCTTCAGGTCATCATCGCCTTGGAATCGCTGACCTCTCAAAGCGTCTTTTAGTGGTCCAAACAGGTAAAAATCCGAAGGTGCCAGGTCTGGACTGTAGGCTGGATGGTCGAAAACTTCAAATTTAATTTCTTAAAGGCATTTTCTAGTCTGTGCAGCGATATGAGGGCGCGCATTGTCCTTTAACAGAATAACACCTTCCGACAATCCCCCTCTCCGTTTTGTGCGAATTCCTTGCTTTAACTCATTCTGAAGCATGTCAGAATACGATGCACTTGTTACTATAGTTCCACGCTCTAGATAATGTTCAAGGATAGGGCTTCGTGTATCCCAAAACAGTGTTAGCATACTTTACCTGCTGACGGCGCTTTGAACTTCCTTCCAACGGGAGATGTTCGATGCTTCCATTGCATGTCCTATCGTTTGCTTTCTGGTTCATAGTGATGGATCCAGGTTTCATCTCCAGTGATAATACGCTCCAAAAAGTTTTCACCTTCATTATGATACCGCCCCAAAAGACGAGAGCAGACGTCCATACGATTACGCTTGTGCTCTTCTATCACAGAGCATACAATGGAAGCGTCCAACATCTCCCGTTGCAAGGAAGTTCAAAGCGCAGCTGTCAGCAGGTAAAGTTATGCTAACACTGTTTTTGGATACACGAAGCCCTATCCCTGAACATTATCTAGAGCGTGGAACTACAGTAGCAAGTGCATCGTATTCTGACATGCTTCGGAATGAGTTAAAGCAAGGAATTCACACAAACGGAGAGGGAGATTGTCGGAAGGTGTTATTCTGTTACACGACAATGCGCGCCCTCATATCGCTGCACAGGCCGAAAATGCCTTTAAGAACTTAAATTTGAAGTTCTCGACCATCCAGCCTACAGTCCAGACCTAGCACCTTCGGATTTTTACCTGTTTGGGCCACTAAAAGGCGCTTTGAGAGGTCAGCGATTCCAAGGCGATGATGACCTGAAGGAGGCGGTGCATGACTGGCTCCGCACAGAGCCAAAAACATTCTTTTGTGATGACATTAGGAAGCTTGTAGATCGCTGGACTAAGTGTATTGAGAAACAGGGAGACTATGTTGAGAAGTGATGGGTTTATAATATATCAGATGTGAAAATAAAAAGTGCGGATACTTATTGAATTACCATCGCATAATCATCAGAATTATAAGGAGTGTGTGGACACACTAGATAGAAGTAGGCTTTGGTTCCACCTTGGCTTTGATACATGCCTATGATCACTGGTGAAGTAGTAGTCTCCTACAAAGATATCATAAACGTCGAAGTAAGAAGTGATTAATGCTTGATGAATCTAACAAACTCCAACATAAAATAATTTACGACTGCTATTCTCTGTTGCAAGTACGAAGATCACTCTAGCACAGTGGTTCTTAACCTTTTTACTACCATGCCCCCTCTAGGAATTGGTCCTTCCCTCCACGCCCCCCTTGGAGGGGGATACTTTTGCATTTTTTCATAAACTTCTCAATATTAGCCCATGCTCTCGTTAAGAGAATAACAAATACAATTAGTGTTTTTCCCCAAGGGATCGTGCCCCCCCTGGAAATTACCTAGGGGGGCGCGCCCCCCAGGTTAAGAACCACTGCTCTAGCATGTGTAAATTCTTCCCAAGAAGATTTCTGTATTGGATTTTAGACATATTTCTAGTGTAAATTAAAGGAAGAAGAAAGAGAAGAAACAGCGTCCATAGTAGAGCAAATTAGCAGACAGGCGGGCAACACATTTTCAGAACTCCAACAAAGAGAGCAACACAAAATTGCAGACGAAGGATAAACACAAAATAATAGAGAATGTTCTTTTAATAGATTCACGGTAATAACTGAATCTACACACAATAAAACAAAAGTTAGCAGCTGACGAGGAAGCTTCTAGCAGTGGCTGTATCCTGCAGTGCGAGACGCGTCAATGTCAACGAAAAAACGTGGAACGTCAACGCGAAGAAGTGGCGACGTCAAACCGAAGACATCAACGCGTTGGTGGTCAAACTTCCCCAACTCTCCGTGTAGCGGGCTGTCTACGGTTGGCCAGACTGGCAGTCGACGGCCTGTTGCGTGGCACGGTCAGAGTGCCGATCGGCTCCCGGGGTCGGACCTATACCAGTGTGCTATTTTTTCAATTACGGGGAGCAATTGCGTGCCGGACGTGCTCCCCGGACTATTCTTACTCTCCGGCGACATTAAGACTAATCCAGGTCCCGCTACAAATTACACATGTCACCATACACAAAAACATAGACGCAATAGGACCATGAGACACATACAGAAGCATAATATTAATATATTACAGTACACTGTAGATGGCCTCAGAAACAAATTCGTACACAAACAAAACATTCGCATAGCACTTATACAAGAATCAAAACTAAAACGCACACACAAAACACCCACCATCCCTGACTTCACGGCGATCCATCAAGATCGTACTGGGGGTCACGGAGGTGGACTATCACTTACATAGGTAAAAGCATTAGCTACACTGATGCCACCCAAAACATTACAAACACAATCCAAGCAGATAACACTATAGAAATACAGGCAGTTAACATTAAAACACGCGTAAAACACCACCACACTCAACATTTACATCTCACCAGATAGTTCACCTCGGGTGCCAGCCAATTACAATTCACAGTTACACAATCTGGTCTCTCTCTCTAATGTCATCTTAGGAGGAGACTTCAACGCTAAAGACACTAGTTGGTACCTGCACAACCAAAGCAACACCAGAGGCGCCAACATAGCCACACAACTAAACAGCCTCTTCATCCTTAACAATGCAGAACATACACACATACCACATCAAGCAGGATACTCAAACTCCTCCCCAGACATAACGTTCTGTTCCCACTCACTAGCAACATATCACACTGGAGAACAGAAAAATAACTGTCATCAGATCACCTGCCCATCATCATTACAACACGTTCTACAATCTACACTCTGCCACAACAACCTTAGGCACATTACAGAAATTACAAGAAAGCTGGTTGGGAACAGTTCAAAATACAGATTGAGGAGCAATTCACCACATTAAACAGCACACCCATCATAAACATCAATACAACACTCAAGACATTCAATCAGATCATCAATAATGCAAACAAATACATAAGCAAGGGCAGCATTAGGAAATACAACCTAAATTACACTAGAGAAATAGCCCACCTCATAAGGGAACGTAACATCATCAAACATAACACACAAACACCAGACACAGAAGACATAAAACAGCGGATACAACAGCTCAACACAGAATTAAACAACAAACAAAGAAAAACAAACAGAAACATTTAGGGAATTCATAACAACACTAAGGCACTCCACAGATACATCCAGGCTATACAAGACTATAAACAGCATTACCCACTCTAACAGCGGCATTCACACCTCACACGCGGCTATCTGTCGCAGCCAAAATAATATCCCAACATATACACAAGCTAACATTCTATTTAATCACTACGCAAAGATAAGTCACTTAAACAGAGACAACAACAACAAGGATTCAGACCTCACCACTCAACCACGACAATACTCACTAACCTCACGCAGCACATCATGGATGGCATCAACTCCAGACGACCAGCTCAACGTACACTATTAGCAACAATAAACATTAGTAAAGCATTTGATGCTATCCCACGCTTCCCTTTCATAAACAAAATACTCAACACAAACATGAACAATAACACCAAAAGGTGGCTGAGCAACTATCTTTCAGGAAGATACTCGCATGTCACATATAATGGCAAGTCATCCAAAAACAAGCTTTTTTCGAATGGGGTCCCTCAAGGCTCTGTTCTCTCACCAACACTTCAACTTATACATGCATGACATTCCAACATCCATAGATAACAAGCTTAACTTATCATTATATGCAGATGACATCACTCTAACATCCATCCACAACAACATCGACACCGCTACAAATAACCTACAAACATACATAAACAGTATACAAGACTGGCTCACACACAATAGACTCAAAGTAGCGCCCACAAAATCAACCATCACCTTGCTAACAAGCAACACAAAAGAACACCAGATAACTCCACAGCTTACACTAAACAACACCAACATTCCACACACTCACAGGAGAAAATACTTGGGGGTCACATACAACACATCATTATCTTTGCAAACCACATTCAGGACATTGAAAACAAATGTACGTCAAGACTTAACACGCTTAGGGTACTAACAGGCACAAACTTTGGACACCAGCAGGAAACAACATCACTCATATACAAACAATATATTCGCTCAGTTATGGACTATGCTAGCCCATGTTGGGCACCCATTATCTCAAACACACACATAAACACTTTACAGACAATACAAAACAACGCACTTCGTATCATTACAGGATGTACTCAAACAACACCAATAGAACACCTGCACACAGAAATAAAAATACTGAAAATTAGAGAACATTTAGACATGAGGGGAACACAATTCATGGCAGCAGTGATAACTAACCCACAACACCTTTGCCACCACATGTACAATCATGCACCAACACCTCGCACCATTAAGGTAACACCAGAGAGACATTATAACCAAATACTCCATTCCATACCACGCCCAACAGACATCACACATTACAGAAAAAACATACATACACACCTAACTCACAAAGCACTGACATGACTCGGTCCGAATGCGGTACTAGGTGCGAAGCCGCCACCCATTGACAGGTGAGAGACCAGCCTGAGCAGATCGGATCCAGTTAACTTAGCACGATTCTGATGTGGACATCACCCCAACTTACAGACATATAAACACAGACTAGATAACTCCACAGACGACACCTGCCACTTGTGCCAGGACACACCACAAACAATTGAACACATTATGACAGACTGTACCGCTCTAGCACAACATAGAACACAACACAACATCACTAGTGTGCTGAACCTCTGGTCCACTCCGGAGAGGGCGATCGGTTCCCTGCGTGCCGCCAGCTTGCTCGATCAGGGTGGTCTGATCAGCTAATCAACAACAACAACAACAACAACAACAGAAACTAGAAATTTAGCCAAATCAGAACTAAGAGTACCAATGGCAGACTATATGGGTCGGAGAGGAAGCCCCACTTTGTGTGTTTTTGGGAGACCATATAAAATGCCAGGAGCAGTCCCGTACCAGAAGAATAAATTCATCATAATAATCTACCAATATATTTTTAGATTTAAAAGATCACAAGACATTATTAATTTTGTCCTCTAGATCAATAATGTACTTACAAACATCTACTTCTAACTTCTGAAGTTTCGAAACATCCGACAAAATATTAATCATCTTATTCAAATAATCAGGCTTATTTATAAGAACCACACCCTTACCTTTGTCTGGTTTAAAAATAATGATATTGGTATCCGACTTAAGATTTGGAACTTTTAAAATCATTAAAAGAAAATAAAAGGCAAAATGCTCCATAACCTTTAAAAGAGTAGTAAAATTTATTAACTAATTACTTTAAATCACAACAAAATTCAACGTACAAAGGTTTAATATCATGAGCCAAATTATAAAGTTTTTCAAAATGTAAAAAGTAGTTATAATAATTCAAGTTAAAATTTCTTTAAGATCCTCTTTAAGATCCTCTTTGAGATCCTCCCATTTCTTTGAGATCTTCTGTTGTTTACTCGTTTACGTGTGCGAATTGCAATACTCGCTACGTAGGTCAAACGTTCCAACAATCGAAACAGAGGGTTCATAATCATACGGGTGTCTCTCATAGGACTGGTCGACCTGTGTCTACTCCAGAATTCTCAGCCATTCGTAATCATTCTGTTAATTGCAATCATCCATTTAATATTAATAATTTTTGTGTTTTATCATCAGCTGGAACTGTCAATAAAATTAAATATTATATAAACCAACCTAGTTTGTCTATAGCAAATTTTTCTTTCTTTTCATTGTCTCCTGCGCCATGCGGTGAGTTTCGCTCCGTTTGTGCCATTTACTTTATAACTTCGTTTGAATTTGCTTTTATTGCTTTTATGTAATTATTTATACCTCCGTTTTTAGAATAGCTGATGATGAATTTAGCTAGATTCCAAACGTCCTACTGGAATAAATGTTTTATACAATCGTCTTAGTCTTCATCTTCCTGTGTATATACTTAACTTTAGGTACATACTTTAGGTGAGTTCGAACGACGGTTCAGGATCGACCCCTCTGCAGCATCCCGCCTCATTTGCGGGATTTGCTGAAGGAGAGAATTGCTGTCTGATCTCCTGCCCTCGTAGCCAGCCACGCATGGCTGGTCAGGGACTTTGCACAGGAATCTGTCCAGCTGGTTCTTGAAGTTATTCAGGTCGGTGTGCTGGAGGCTCCTCGCTTCTTTTGGTAGAACATTGAAAAACTTTGGGCCTCGTATTCTGAGGGCATTTTCCATCCTCGTTTTCATGGCCCCTTGTCCCACCGCAGTGGGACCGTACAAAATCTGCCTCTTTTTTCATTCCAGTTTGTTTCTATTTCATTTCTAAGATTAGGGACAGAGCCCTCAAGTATTTTCCATATGTATATTATTGTGTACTGCTCGCGCCTTCTTTCGAGAGAGTAGAGTTTCAGTGACTGGAGTCGAGACCACTAGTCTTCATCTTCCGTTTCCTCTATCTAAGATGTAAAAGTCTTTTGTATAGCTCCAATGTTCGCAATGTCTCGTTTTCTGTATGGGCTTGTGAATACTGAGCAATACTCAATTATTGGGAGGACTAGACTCTTCCATAATTTGAGCAAGATGTTTGCTTTTCTGCTGCGGAGGCTCTGGAACATGCTTCAGTGATGTAGGTTTGGTTTCAGACTTCATTATACCTAGTATTTGTTCTACAGTCTTCTCGTGAAATATATATATATATACAGGGTGTCCCATAAGTCTGGCATCATAGGAAAAATAATAAAAAAAGGCAAAACAAAAGCTTTTATTTACAGAACGTGCTCAATATGTCCACCACTGTTTTCAATACACAAATTCAGACGTGATACCCAGTCAGCAAGCACACGGTGAATGATGTCAGGAGTAATGGTGTTACATGCCCCAATAATGCGCTGCCGCAAACGTTCAACACTCCTAATTTTCTCTGTATACCAGCGCTTTCAAGTGGCCCCAGAGATAAAAATCTAGCGGCGTGAGATCCGGGCTTCTTGCTGGCCATTCCGCAGGCCCTCGACGTCGTATCCAATGACCAGGGAATTGTTGGTACAGGTATTCCCTTACTTCGGTGCTGTAATGTGCAGGAGCGCCGTCTTGCTGGAACCATGTTGGGAAATTTCCTTCTTCGTTCAAGACACTGGAAAATGCTTCTTCCCTGAGCATACGTAGGTAGGTGCCTCCAGTGACATGTTCATCAAAAAAGAGGGGGCCTATGATGCGATCCTTCCAAATGCCACACCATACCATCACCCGAGATGCACCTTGTTCCTTTGAAGAGGTATACCAGTGAGGGTTGTTTGAGACCAGTAGCGGGTGTTCTGTCGATTTACCTCACCATTTCCATAAAAAAACAGCCTCGTCACTGAACAGAATGGTGGACGGGAAATTGGCATCCCGAGCATATTGTTCCGTAGCCCATTCACAAAATTCCATCCGCCGGTCGGGATCATCTTCGCTTAATTTCTCTAGGATCTGAAGTTTATATGGATGCCATTTGTGAGCCTGAAGAATGCGATGGATGCTACTTTTCGACACTCCTGTCTCGGCGGACA